>BGZK01003588.1:0-22486 GCA_005406025.1 Eumeta japonica
AAAAATAGGCTTATATTCTATACAAATTTGGATTTATCATCACACGCTACTTTTACTTTAACCCATTTGGTGCCGATTAAATACTGATATGTATGTGCGTTTTACAGCTTTTTATAAGAGATCATGGCAAAGGGCCAATTGATTTTAATGTTCCAATAGTTAATATAAAGTGTTATAGGACGCTTTATTAATAAACATATCATTAGGTATTAATTTAAGTAAAAAAAATGAGGGTCCATGGTGCCGTGTATCCGGCCTGGCAGCATGTGTGTGGCCGATAACACGGCGCCGTGGGGAGGATAGATTATCTTATTTCGAACTGTAATTATGGGTTATACATAACTTTCTACTGGGTTAGTATATCGAATATACTAGTACCTTCGCTCGTATCTTCCTCACTTGAGCAATCACTTTCGTCCAAACTACTATCTTGATTAATTTTACGGCGTTTTTTAGCCACGGAAATTGAAGAATTATCAGTAGAAAAACGTTTCGACGGACCCGGCACATCACTCATTTTGGCGCGAAAATTACGTATTCTTTACAAGCGTCTATAAAAAACAAATAACACGCGAATTAAAATCCGTAAAAGGTTTTTACGAGATCGAAAAATCGTGGGTGTGGCCGCACAAGCAACATAACCCTGCCTCGAAAGTTAGCGCAGCAAACTAGCGCTTCGAAATAACACGGTCGCGATCCACGGCGCCATGTGTTCGGCGACTTGTTTTTACACGGCGCCGTGAACGTGGCTTGATATCATTCCACGGCGGCGTGTATTTGGCACCAAACGGGTTAAGAACAATTTTAGTTTCGATCGCTAATCGCTATTTACCTAAATTATTTGCAAATATTGTTGTAACCTTAGACGTTATTTAATACAATGTTAAATAATAATGTAGGCGTATACTCAATATTATTGAACATTGTACAATTTTTCCGAAAGTTAGAGCGCGTTGCGAGCGTCGTAATGGCTGCTGTGCGGGCGGCGATTGGCAGCCCTGTTTGAGTGATTTATTGAAAGTGGTAATGACGCCGCAGTAAGGCATCTGCATGACACGGTCGATACGTAACATTTCTATTTATCTCAATTATTTATAAATATCATTTTATGCACCTATGTCGCTTAATTTGTTAAGTTGGTATTATTATATTATATTGGTATATTAGGTAATATTGTTTTGCATTGTGATTTCGGAAGTTAAGTGAGCGTTGCGGTTGGCTGCTCTACTGGCGCTTTGCAGACACAACCGATCGCGTTCTATATCTATCCTGCTCTAACAACAGGTTTCACAGCATAAGCCTCTCTTTCAGTGCGCTGAAACAGCTCGGGTTCGTGTGCAGCCTGATGCCACACGTATTTCAGCGCCCACGCCAGGTGGCTGTTGTCATCGACGTCGTCTTCAATCAGTTGGTTGTGCGATCTGGTGCCATAAACAGTGTGGCTGTATTTGTTCGGTTGGAGTGCGTCAGTGGCTTTTGATGTGATTTTAGATTACGCTGTGCTCATGACAGCTTGCATTGCTTATCGCTTAACGCTTATTGCTTCTCGTTACGCTTTACAGTTTCGAAAATTCCAACAAGATGTGTCATAAAAGAAGGAGACACATCTTGTTGATAACAACCACATACTCGTACGTATATTTCTTAAACCATTTTTATATTCATTTTAATTTTTGATATGGTCCGCCCTCCTCCCGCATCGACATAATGTGATTACGAAATGCTTTCATGTCTCATATACGAATTAAAAATATCAATTACTCGGGTCTACGACCTAAATGTTTTGTAAAGGGCATTGTAAAGACATTGAGTTTTATTAAAATATAGGAGATTCATGGAAATTGTTTCAAAATAAAATATTTCTAGAAATAGAATACTCAATTGTCAGCGTTTTTAAGTTATAACAAAAACATACATATAAACCGAGATACAGACAAACAGACAGTTTTCTATCATTTACGCAATCACATGTTCGTACTATACACCGATATACATCAAGATCGGTGAAATATTTTTAAAGTCATAACAAAACATAAAGGTAAACAAACAGACAGACAGATTACTGTATAACAATTTTCGTCACAATTGGTCAAACTGTTCGTTAAGTATAATAAGACATACAGACAAACAAACAAACAAAAATACATATATTTAAAAAATGGTAGAATTGAATGTACAAACAGACGCTACAGATTTATGTACGAGTATAAATTTAGTCGTAAAATATGGAAAACGGCTAAAGAAAAACAATTATCATATATGCAAAACTTTCAAAAATAAATATACCATAACATTTTTTGACGGTATAAATATAAAACTCTAACAAAATAGTGAAGCCTAGATACAAACAAACCCCAAAAATATACATTAGTCCTCATTTTATTATTACAGTTTTAATAACAATTATTTTCAATATAGCAATATAGCAACATACATAAAATACTCGAAAAATAAACAAGAAAAATATTTTCATTCAGACAAAGTCGGGTGGTTGTGAGTCAATATTGAAATTCATTCTATTAAGATTAATCAAAATAATAACAATTATTAAGAAACTTATCTAGTTATTACCTCTAAGAAAGTGCGCAATGGTACTGAACCCTTGAAAGGTTCACGCTTGACCAGTTTTTCAAAGCATGCGTTACATAGAATGGGCTCAAAGTATGCGTTTCATATAAACATACTTTGGGGACAGTCCCCAAAGTATACAGATGTCCCTGAAGCATGCGATCTATCGAAAAACTGTCCTTCAAGTATGCGTTTCGCATATATATAAAAATATATTGTTCTTAGCTATACATATATATATATATTCAGGATGTCCCAAAACTTGACGTCAACCCGGAACCGGGTGAAAAGGCAAATCATGCTGGTTGTCAGAAAAATATAAAAAAAAATCTAAGTTGCATGATTTTAAAATTATAGGCATTTTAAGAAAAACGCAAAAAATTCACACCCTGTGACAGTCTATTCACTCCTGTTGCCACAAATCATCTTTTTCCAACTTTTTTTTTTGCTGTGTAACCCTGAATAATGCTTCTCTAAACTGTAATTAAAATTTTGAAACCAGCTGCTCTAGCTTTCATAACATTATGACTTATTTCTTAGAAAAAAAAAATAAAATGAAAAATTGCCTAGATTTAACTGACTGTATTGAAAAAAAAAATGTACTACGCGAGTTTGGCAAGTTATGTCAAAAGTTGGCGCATTTAGTAAGGATTCTAAAATGGTATAATACTCGGTGATTGGTAGCTGATATCGTGGACAAAAAATTTTTTTTCAGTAAAATCCCAGTTTTTTAAAATTTTTCATACTTGATTAAAAATTGTTCTAATGGGCGCAAGGTTTTCAAAGAGTCGTAAATTGTAGCTTGAGATGAAGGAGTCATACTAAGAAGTGTAGAGCGAGATAGGTATTGACGCTAAAGAGACTGAAACGGAGAGAGTCATCTAACCAAGTGCGAGCGAGACAGGTGACGGAAGTACAATAGCGACTACTTGAATCGCTATTGTACTCCCACGTCATCAAATCAATTTACGTTACACTCCTTCGTTTACTGCGCTTGTTTTCGTATTCGTTTGTGTTGATTTCGTACTGACTACTTTTGGCTTCGTTTATGGATTTTTGATTGCTTGTGATTTGGATTCGGACTGTTTATTTTCCCTAAACGACAACTTTTGCTTCCTCCTGTTCTATCGTGTGACTAGTGCCAAGATGTCTGCGTATACCACACGCGAATACGCTAATATGCTCCTCATTTATGGAGAATGCAGGTGTAATGCCAGTGCTGCCGCCAGACTGTACCGTGAAAGGTACCCAAACGCTGCTCGTTACCCCGATCATCGCGTGTTTACGAATGTACATCGTTTACTCTTCTCAGAGCCACCTCCCAAATCATGAGCATGGTGGAGGAAGACCCGCCAACCCGATGGAAGACGAGGTGCTAGAAGCTGTCGAAGAAGAAGCACTTCATTAAGGCTATTGAAATTACCACCGGCGTGCCAAAAGTACACAGCCCATCGTATTTTAAAAGACATGAATTACACCCATACCACGTACAGCGAGTACAGACGTTACTAGGGACTACCAACATCGAGTAAATTTTTCTCGGACGATATTGGAGGAACAGAGATGACCCGTTTTTAACAAAATTTTATGGTCTGATGAATCAACATTCAAAAGGACGGCTACATGAACATGCATAATTTGCATGAATGGCATGTAGAAACCCTCATTTAACGAGGCAGGACCGGTCCCAGTACCGATTCAAAGTTAACATGTGGACCGGAATTTTGAATGGTCAAATAATTGGTCCTTTTGAGCTGCCTGATGTGTTGAATGGCGAGGTCTACTTGGACTTTCTACAGAACCATCTACCAAGTTTACTTGAAGACGTGCCATTAAACATTTACAGAGAAATGTGGTTCCAGCAAGATGGGTGCCCAGCGCACTATGCTCGCTCCGTTCGAGAATAACTCGAAGAAGAGTTTCCCGGAAGGTGGATTGGACGGTCTGGTCCAATCTCATGGCTGGACCGTTCACCGGACTTGAATCCATTGGACTTTTTTTACTGGGGAGCAGTCAATGGACGATTCGCCCGAAAGATAGCTCGATCTCTTTTAAAGAGATGTCGGGTTTGTATTGCCGCCGAAGGAAGCCATTTCGAACATTTGCTGTAGTAAAACTATTTTATTGTAAATTTAATAAATAAACCTTAGTATTAAAAATTTTGTTTTAGTTTAAATTAAAACATTCACAAACAAAAATAGTGCCTATTCCAATGCACACACTAAGAGTACTCTAAATTTAGTGCATAATCTGTTTATTCAATCTGTTTATGATAGACAAACACAGGTACAAGTGAGTTAAATTTATTCAGTGTGTGCATTGGAATCGGCTCCAATGTAAAAAGTAATAAGTTTTGCCATTTAACCAAGTAAGAAAAATTTGTAAAGCTGGGATTTTACTGAAAAAATTTTTGTCCACGACACCTACAATCACCGAGTATTATACCATTTTAGAATCCTTACTAAATGCGCAACTTTTGACATAACTTGCCAAACTCGCGTAGTACATTTTTTCAATACAGTCAGTTAAATATCAATTTTTTTATTTATTTTTTCTAAGAAATAAGTCATGTTATGAAAAGCTAGAGCAGCTGGTTTCAAAATTTTAATTACAGTTTAGAGAAGCATTATTCAGGGTTACACAGCAAAAAGTTGGAAAAGTTATGATTTGTGGCAACAGGTGAATAGACTGTCACAGGGTGAATTTTTGCGTTTTTCTTAAAATGCCTATAATTTTAAAATACAACAGATTTTTATATTTTCTGACAACCAGTGGCGGATTAACGTATAAGCACTACAAGCACGTGTCTTGGGGCCCCTGTTTTCAGGGGCCTCCATCATCTGGCGTTTCATTTTATATACATTTTATCGAGATTCATCCTGTACAAATCACAAGGCGCGAGCAGTCCGATGTTCATACCCCTGGGGCCAGCTCCCCTGCGCGCCCCGCCGCATGTCCGTCGCGCCGCGAAGACCGGTGAGTGAGTTGTCTTTGCATTACAATGATAGCGCCGCATTACCGCGCACGTACCACCTACTTTATTACGGGTGGCTTTGATTGAAAACTACACTTCTCGTTACCACACAAAGTTTTCAGGTAAATTACTATATTTATGCTTTCACTATTGATTACGTACACGTATAAAGAATATGGCCTTTTCAACAATAATTCTAACTTTATGTTTTATAACTAAACTTCGAAAAGTCCCTCAACTTTGACGAACAACTGTCACCACACTACAGCTTTTTACATTTTTACTAAAATAATAAATTCACAAAAACACCGTAATTCCCCAAAATGAAAAACATGGAACCTCTTGAACATACCCTAAACTTGGGTATATGAAATCACTTTTGATATACAGGTATGAAACCTATGCCATATAGAAAATATTATTTAAAACAAATTATTGTTTGAAAACTGTCGTAAATCATACTTTCTGAGACATTGCAGTTTGAAGTCGTAAAATAAAACAGCAACCAACAGTTGACAGCGCACGCCGCGCCTTCCCGCCTCGCTCCGTCAGTAAGTCGCCGGCGCAATAACTACTACTACCTACCTACCGAGTATCATATTATTTGATTTATAACTTCACACTGAAATATCTCGGGTTATGAGATTTACGTCATTTTTCAAAGAGTAATTATTGTTTTAGATAATATTTTCTATCGATTGGCCTAGGTTTCGATTGACCTGTACACCAAAAACATTTCATGTACTTCTAAGTTAAGGTATGTTTGGCTTCATACAAAAGGTTCGATGTCTTTTGCACTTTGTTTATTACTTTGTAATAACCTACACTGCCATACGCCTACAAAGCCCTATTATATATTTTTAACCATAACTAATTTATTTCAGGTTCCAGAGGGCACCGTTACGTATACAGAAGGTGATATTTGTTATTGATACTAATCATCTATATTAAAATGAAACGCTCATCTCAGTGGCGCACAAAACACAAACAGGCAGAGCTGAAGAAGAAAAAACAGATGCACTCCCAAAAATTACATCGTTTTTCCAACCAATCAGTTAGAATCTGGTAAAGATAATGTATGTCAAGAATCTCAATCTTTATCATCTGTTAGAACACAAATTGATAAAAACAGTACTACAGGCACCTCAGATGATCATTTTGATGACGATGAAATAAATAGCGAAATTAAAACACCTGTTCCTGTTCCCGATCTGAACCTATTGTTGCGATCCTGAAGTTTCAAAAATTGAACTCGTCAATTCCAATAAAAGACATGCTGGGCTGTGGACGGACTTTTCTGAGGAAGATATTTGCTATTGGATTGACCACGGTCCAGAAAATTGTCAGCACCATCATTTCATGAATCGCGCCGTATACTAGTTATAAGTGTCCGTTTTTGCACACCACGACTATTTTCGGTAAAAAGCCAACGGTGAAACGGGAATGGTTACTGTATTCAAAACAAAGGATCTTTATTGCTTTGTTTGCAAGTTGTTTGGTAACAAATCCATCGCCACAGCGCCGAGATAATTTGCAGCTGACGGATTTAGTGATTGGCGCAACGTAATTGCAATTGAGCACCATGAAAATAGTTCAGCTCATAAGGACTTTATGCTGATTTGGAGTCGAAGACAAGGTAGGGATCACAAAATCTAGAACACAAGTGAAAGAAGAAGAAAAATTTGGCAAAATGTATTGCAACGAGTTATTGCAGTTATACAAACGCGCAGAACAGTTTGGCCTTTTAGGGACATGATGAGTCTTTTGATCTATACATAATGGGAATTTTTGGGTTACTTGAACGTGGCTCAATTTGATCCATTTTTAGCAAGCCATATTGCAAAATATGGAAATAAAGGAAAGAAAGGCAATCCATTATATGTATCGAAAACAGTATGCGACGAACTTATCGATTTAATGAGTGATAAAGTTCACAAAGTGATTGTCGAAGAAATACAATCAGCTGGGTACTTCAGCTCTCAGTGGACTCACACCTGACCTATCTCATACGGATCAACTAAGTATTATTTGAGATATACGTATCGCCATCTGATGGTATGCCGTGGAACGATTTCTGACGTTTTAAATTTAAAAGTCATACCGGAGAAGAGATGGCAAATAGTACCCAGTTATCTAGAGGGTTGCAAAATAGATATTGCAAAGTGCAGAGGACAATCATATGACAATGCTGCTAATGTCAGGACGATACAAAGGGATGCAGCAAAAATTTTAGAGCATAATAAATATGCTGTATTTATACCATGCGCTGCACATACTCTAAACTTGATTGGTCGCAGTACTGTTGATTGTTGTACGATCGCAGTGAATTTTTTCAATTGTGCAGTTGTTATACAATTTTTTCGGCTTCTACGCATCGTTGGGCAGTTTAAAAGAATTAATAGGCAACGATAGCGTTCTGAAGTCGCTGTCGAACACTTGTTGGGAAGCTCGCTGTAGCTACGAGTGCAATATTACAATCCTATCCGAAAATTTTGGATGCTTTAGATGAAATTGCTGAGGACACAAACCAAAAGGTGAGACCAGGTTAGAATCACAAAATATTTCAAACAAAATGCAAGATTTTGAGTTTATATTTATGCTCACTTTGTGGAATGATACTCTACAAGTTTTTCATCGCACCAGTAAGGACTCCAAGAAGAAGGATTAGATCTTAAAACTTGTTCCAATTTGTATCATTCTTTATCATGTCATCTCGTTAAATGAGGAATCAATTTGAAAAATTTGAAGGCAAGGAAAAATTTTTCTAATGGAGAATAAGGAAACTCGAAGACGAATTAGGAAGAAACAAGTAAATGATGGAAATGCAGAGGAACTTGATTTGAATCCTAGAGACAAATTCCGTGAGACTTTCAATGTAATAATTGACACATAATGCTCAAATGCAAAGAATTATACCACGAAGTTTCATAAAAGTTTAATTTCTTGCGGATCTAAGTAAGTCATGCTCAGAATATGAAAAAGATATCCAATTGCTCTTAGAATCTTACCCAGAAGACTTCGAAAACGTCCTCGGCGAATTTAATCATTTTCACAAATATGTTCGAATATATGAATTTTCAGAAAAAAGGTCACCCATTCCGATCTATATGAAATGATTATTAAAGATAAAGTAAAGTGCGTTTAAATATAGAAGTGGCGTTTAGAATCTTTCACAGCTTAATGATTACTAACTGCTCTGCTGAACGATCCTTCACAGCTAAAAGATTAAAAACCGCAAAAACAAAATCCGTCCAGACAAGCAATTCTTTAGCATTAATGTGTATTGAGGCAGACATACTTCGTCAGATAAATTTCGACGATGTAATCTCGGAGTTTGCTCTGATTAAGGCAAGGAAAATAATGTTTTAAGTTTTAAATTATACCTACTACACTTTCTATTTTGATGAACTTTCATTTTATACTTTCTACCTTCCATTCCATTCTTCCATTTCCATTTAAGCAATAGAGGGCCTACAGAGGCTCTGTGCTTAGCCTCTGGCCTCGGATACTCTTAATCCGCCACTGCTGACAACCAGCATGATTTGCCTTTTCACGCCGTTCCGGGTTGATGTCGAGTTTTGGGACTTCCTGTATATTGTTTTAGCGTGCCAGACTTTCAGCCGATCAGGCGCAGGCTGATTCAGAATGGGGTGTCCACAAATGTGGAAGAATGTGCGTCAGGGGACCCAAAAATTGCTGATGGAACTGGAGATAAATGACCTTGGGAAGCTAGAAGTTAAAATGATTCTCTAATATATATATATATATGGATGATTTATTTTAAGCAATGATCTAATTTTCACTCCCACAGCAAAGATCATTCTATACGCTGAAAAAATCCTCTCAAAGGAGGAACTTTAAATTTTAATTTTAAATACTTTTTAATTTTAAAATTTTCCATTTCAAATACACGTACATATATTTTTTTTATTTTAAATTTATAAGCTTAGCGGCGTTGTATCACCTCTTAAATTCAGAATTTTCTCAGAATGTAATGCTGTAAAAATTGCCTGTTGTTGTAATCATAAATTATTGGTAGTATGGGTAACTAAACTTAAGCTTTTACAAAATTCTAGTTTTTCTATAATTATCTCATAACAGAAACCTACGAAAAATTATAAATAACAAACTTGTAGGAATTTAATTTTCTACAAAAATTTCTACATCAAAGTGATACAGTTGATGTTTAAAAGATATTCATTAAAAGAAAATTCCCATATATTTATAAAATAGCCAGGTTTTTGTGTTTTGTAAATCACAGAAAAACTATTCAATTGTAAACAATCTGAATTTTTTATTCAAAATATTTCCTCATATTACTTCACCTAATTATTTTAGATAGAAAATAAAGATAATTTATTCTACAAATTAAGTTTATAAGGATAAGAGATTTCATCAAATTTTATTTCTTTCTAGTCCAACGAATATATATATAAAATATATGATTGGATAAAATTAATATTTTAATTCATAATTTGGAAAAAATATACTTATACGTTTTCACGTCGACGTCGACATCGATATTTGAGATTTCAGCTTTTCAAAACGTCGATATACAGCCGAAGAACAAGCAGCAGGCCTCCTGAAATAATTTTGTAATGTGAACATGGCTAAAGCTAAAGAAAGCAATACTTCTAAAAACAGTCACAAGCACCAGTTTTTGTACGTACATGATCGTTTTGGGGCGATTGAATTATGGTGTTGATGAGGAAGGACGGAGATGGCTACGGCGACGGGCGACCTGGAATCGAAGAGGAGCTGAGATCGCGGTGTTTGGTCATTCGTTCAGCGCCAAGTCCACAGTACCTCATGAACGCAGGGACGCTGAACTTGCACCATTTTGTTTTTATATTAGACAATTTATAAAAAAATATTTTATATTTGATAAACAACATTTGCAATGTAACCTAAAATAGTAGAACAAAATCAAGTTCATAAAATATGGTTAATATTGATTTTAGCAAATCTAACATTTTTTGTACATAAACAATAAATACCACAACAAATTTTGCACAAAACAAAGCTAGTAGTTTAATATGTCATTAGAAATCATTAAAATGAAATAATATGCGAAATAATATAAAATTAATAACTAAAATTGAACAATGGCGACCGTTTCATTCAACAAAAACAAAGGATGAAAAAGTTTAGTATTTTAGAAATAAATCTTTCTGGAAACACTATAATTTATGCTTTATTTGATTTCCCAAACGTTTCTACATTTATATATAAGATAAATACTAATAGTTTCCTGGTTTATCCATAATTTCATAGCAAAACAAATACACGACTATTCACCACAGAATAAAATGTGAACGACATCATGTGTATTTAAAACAACGTTGTGAATTTTCTGACGCCAGTGACGTGTTGAATAAATATTATTTTGCACTTATGTAATAGAAATACGATTCAATTTCGTATATAATTCATATGTAACCCGGAAATTGAAAATATAGTTGCCGACCGTGCTTGGGACAAATTGCGCATGATGGATGCGACTTGGGCCTATAGGCCCTCGAGCGTTAGAGCTTCTAAGTTTGCGCAAACAGTATACGTCTTGTTTTGCCCTAGGTAGATATAAAATTGGTTTCTTCATATTTCGATCGTCTTGTAATTAATCTCGATCTTCGCCTCGGTTTTAAAATTTCAACCCAATACTGTCCCTGATTTCGATCTCGGTCAAGAGTCAAAAAAATAAATTCTTGTTTTGACCTCAGAAGCCTCAATTCCTTTTATGTTTGTTTGCCGCATTATATTTCTACTATGCTCAAAATCCTCATTGAAGATTTTGAGGTTTAAATGAGAATCACCTTGATTTGAAATTCAACACAACCTCAAACTCTCATTAAGTGGTATTATAGACTAGAAAATCTTTGCTTCAATCAAAAAATTGCAATTTTATTTATAGTAATCAGATTATATAGAAGTATGTTTACATGTTTAAGTTATAAATTTTGCAATATTATGAAATTATATTTATTATTATACGTCTATCAAATTAATTAATGCTTCATTTTGCCTTATACGCAGTTGATTTAATGTGAAGTGTATTATTCTTCAATGTTATACTATGTTTTTTGACAAAATAATTTTTATTGAAAATTACGATTTGAGGTTTAAATCCGTATAATTAATATTTTATATATTGAGGTTTTGGAGAGTCAAATGTGGATCCTATAGTTCTAGTTTGATCTTCAAAGTTGTAAAAACGACCGTAAGTAGGATTTTGAGGTACAAACTGGGATTACTTTCAATGTTGAATCAAAACTTTACATCTCAACCTAATCTTCGGAAACCTCACTAAATATTTTAAGGTCTTAATGTGAATTTAATTTTGACTCTGGACGCTATCAATTCTGACTCGTCTTATTCTTGATTCCAATACCGATTCCGTTCATGTATCCCGATTCAGCTACAAGCCACAGTTTTGATTTGGGCAAATCGTAGTATCAAAAAGAAACTATTATGTCTCTCACCTACTCTCACATCCTTCAAATACATTATCTTTCTATAAGTGAGTGTTTTTAGAAATAAGTTTAACTAAGCCTATTCTAATTGCGGGAAAAGTTGCGTATTTGCACTGACTAATCTTTTATGTATCTATAAAACTAATCTCAGACTTATTCCGATTATTAGTGTCATTTTTAACGCTTATATCTTCTGATATCATATTTTGCAATAAATGTAATAGATGCTCATCTCCAGGATAAAAGCTATCTCCCTGACAAATCTCATCAGATCGGTCAGTGATTTAGTCATGGAAGTATAACAAAACACAGACACCAGATACACTTTTTATTTTTTTTGAACTTTTGCCTGTAGCTCCGCCCTCTTAAACAGGTTTTATTAGGACTTACTGATGCGTTGCGACTTTAGTAATCTCTACCAGCGCCGTGATTTGTTCCTCATTTAATTCTCAATAAAGTGTGCCAGTTTTCAATAATTCCTCTAGATATCCAAACGGCCAACTAAATTAATAAAAGAAAACTAAAAATATCAGCTAAATCGGTCGAAAAATAATGTCTTTTTTTATTTCCATCGAACACTTACCTGTGAAACATAAAGATAATATAGACTACACGCACGTTTTCTTTGGATTAAACTATATCCTTGCTATCTTTCATTGAAATCGAATCAAGGTGCTTATTAATCTCACAGGGACAAACACGTTACCATAAGCCACTCGAAACACTCAATGTTAATAAGAAATTTTGTGCAAATTTCAAAGAAATTAGTTAACCCGGTAAGGATTCCTAGAAGTTCTTACGAAATCATATATCTATTGGGTATATTTGACTGGCTTCCATTTATTTACATGCTTTTATTTTTATCGAAAGCGGTTATACTATGATAATTGTTAGCCATTCTCACAATACCTAAAAACATATAATATGTATTATTGGTTTCCAATTATCTCGTAATAGATTTTATTGAAATCGGTTTAATTAGAAAGATGCTTATGGTAGGAGAGCCAAAAGGGATTCGGGATTACGGCGCGGCAGATTAACATAGGGGCATCCTTGTTGCCCTGTGTTGAGTACCTCAACAAATTATATATATCGCCGCCGTTATATGGAATCAGATTAGTAAAAAAAATTGATCATTTGAAATTCTCGAGCGCGTCAGATTAAGGTGGGGCGAGTTGATTACATGCTAAAAGTGTATATTCCACTAATCTGACAATTTGCGAGTTATGTAAAGAAGTGAAGGGTTAAACTTGTAAAAAAAAAACGTTATCTCGATGTTCTTGAGTTATGGCTGAATTTTTTTATTTTGTGAAATAATTCAAGGATGACGAAAATCATATACTAATCTGACGATTTCCACAAGCCGAAAAAACAAAATTCATCGATAAAGTTAAATGCGTGCAGCTGCGTAATATATGTATTGCCTTTATTCCATCTGAGATGAAATCGAGCCAGAGGAGAAGATGATTCTACCTGATAAAGATGATAATAAAATACGCAAAATACTAATACTATTTTTTAATTATTTTCTTTATATAAATAAAAGTATTCTGCTTAAAAAGACATACCTTTTTTATTTGCATGCTATTTCTAAGCTTTTCAATTAATTAAGTTCAATTATTTAAAAATAAATATTTTTAAATTATCCGATCAGTGAATCCTCCAGATAGTCGTTGATTATGAGACAGCGTCTAGGGTATAAAGATGAACCATATATCTTAATCTGACGCCTTGAGTATTTCAAATGGTGAATTTTACATATTCTAATACTGGCCCGAGTTCGTCATCCAAATCGTCAGATTAGTAAACTTTTAGATTCACTTAACATCCCCTTAGAAAATCTGATTCGCTCATTATTTTTTCATTTTAACGTACTACCACCCCACCATGGAAACAGTCATATTAATATATTTACATTTTTTAAATACGTAGGACATAGATGCTATCAATATGACGCGCTCGAGTATGTCTATGTAACAGTTTTCACATTTTTGAAAATCTTTAGCCGCTTTCCCACCATTGAAAAGGTATATATTATATGACATTTTTTTTTTATCACCTAGCTTCTCAACCAATAGGTCTCTATGACGCTCGAGTAAATCCCGATTTGAATCCCATCATCGTGGGATCTAATAGTAGTTTTACGGAAATCTAATAAATATCGTATATCCTTCAATGGGAACTATCTTCTTACTAAATTTTATTGAAACGGTTAATTATCTTATTATTAAGGGTCTTTGTCATTTCTAGGAACCCTAAAGGAATCGAACCTTTGACAGTTTTTGTTTGTAGATAACATTTGTTCACAATTTCGCATATGAACATAGAATGTATGGCTAGTCTTTTATTTTCCATTTGCCATTGATATATAAAATGGATATACCATTATTATTAGAAAATTTTTTAACTAGATAACGTCTTATAAATCGATGAACGCCCGTTGCGCATGAAAAAGCATGACTCATTGTCACGTTCCGCCTGAGCTAAAGCGTGCAAAAGCGAGCGCGGAACAAGCGACTATTTTGATCGGCCTGGCATTCGGCTTATATGACGCATCTATCTCTCTTCACTTTATCAGCCGATGCGTGCGTCCAAGTAAAGATGACAGGGAGCACACGACCTACGCGTGATGTTTTGTCAACATTTATAAAGTGAAGTGAAAATTTAATGGTTTCATTATTTACTACAACAACAATTGCGGTAAAAGGTAATTAATTCATTTAAGAATTTCGATTAGCGATATTATTTCATCTATTTGTTCTTCGATTATTAATGAAAAGTAGCATCGGTCAGCTAGTGCAGGTAATAGGTTGTAACAATTTTGAACTCATAAACGATCTTATAATAAAATATCTGCTTTTACTTAGAATTCAATGTGAAAAATGATTGTGCGTTGCTATTCGTAGCAAGATTAAAATTAATGTTCTCACACATGTCATAACAATGTGCCGTTTAAAATATTAGATCAAATCGAAATAATCTGTTGTGGTTACAAATAATGATAACCAATCTGTTGTGGTTACAAATAACCACCAACAATCTGTTGTGGATACAGTTTTTTATCTTTGAAAAGAAAGATAAAATGAATGCTAACTAAAATTAGCTAATCTAAACTAAAATTCTGCGCAACTGTATAATAAAATATTCAGTTCTGCTAACCAGGAAAGCTAATTTAAAAATTATTATTCGCTTTGATCCTCTGTTTTTTGTTTGTATAATTATACCAATTTTACTTAATAAGTATTTGGTAAAAACAAGCAGTCTAATCAAAACTATTCAATTGTTTTTAATGATATGAACAAATCACAACTGTAATTTCTCCTGCTTCATATTTATAATTTTTATAACGATGCACCGCCAAGGTTAGTCCAGTTTCATATATGACGATGGTCTGACACAAACACACATAAATATACATGCACGAAAATAACAAGTACCATACTTCGATGTGTTAGTTGCAGACTGAAACTATATACAACACGTATGGTTTTGTTATTTCTACAGTTCCATAATGTTTCAATAATCGCGATCTTTGTACAGTTTCTTAATTTTAGCTGAAGTTAATTTTAACTTATATTTTGCTTTTCTTCTCGTTGTCTCTTTTAAGAAATTACAACTATTTTTATGAGACGGTGTTTGGAGAAAAATCCGAACGATTATTCTGAGCCATCCTAAAAATTTCCCGCTACTATATTTATACATTTGTTTTGGAACTCGTTGAGTTATAAGTTGTAAATATTATCAATGGTTTGCTTTACAAATTAGAAATTCAAGGACCTTGAGCTTATTAGCTACCACAGAAATTTCTTGTTACTTACTTTCGAGCCTAAATCGTTCAAAATATAATATACAAAATCCTGCTTTTCAAGTTTACACTGGATACAAAATATAAAAACAATACATAAAATCCCTAAAAACCACTTTTAAATATAATAATGAACAATATTTATTTACTGATAATTTCTAATGCGTCGTTCATTTTGATTTGCTCTGCGGCATGACGCAATTTTTAAACAAAAGATGATGATACCAAACATCAGTCCATCTATAATTTTATTGTTGTTATTTAGAAAATCTTTTTTTTATGCATATTGCGTTAATGTGAATATAAACCATGATTTGATACATTTTGCAACAATAACGTTATTACTTTTTTAAAGGCGAATATTGTGGTTAGATTTCAGGTGTTGATAAAACATTTTAAAAATAATCGAATATTTATGCAGCTTGCGGTACATTCGATGTAACTATAAGGGAAAAAGAACTGATTAAATTTTGTTAGCAACAGTGTTTTATAAAATGATTTCAAAAACATTTTTCGGACCATTAATTTCATATTCCTCAAAATCTACGTCCAAATCAGGTTCAAAGGTTTTGAAAAATTTAAACTGAGTGAAAAGTTTCGAATGTTTGAACAAACTCATAATTTCGAAGAGAGTTATTTTTGAGCTTCATTCAATATTTTGGGTTATTGGGTGAAAGTGTGCTTCTCAACAAGGATGGTACCATGGAGATACGCTCTTTTGTTGATGCACTTTCTGGATTTACATAGTTTAAGACCAAATATGCTTTTGATCATGGGTACCTTTAAACGAATATTTCTAGAAAACTGTTATACCTAGCAAACTCAAAAAAAATTCTAAGTATACAAAATATGTTCTGAGTTCTACCGTAGGGAAAGCTTAAATACACAGCACGTTCTTTATAATAAAAAATACTAAGTACGTTCACTTAAAACACTAATACCAATAAATTTCTAACAGGACAAACGATAAAAACAAAATTTAAACATTATTAGTAAAATATAATTATACAGGGTTGGCCTTAAGCATTTTGTTTATAATAAATAGTTTTCTCATATAAATAAAAACTAAAATGTCGCTTGACAAAAGTTCTGCGTAACTAAATGACAATCCATCTTCCTTACTCTGCCGCTTTAAGTCGATTCTCGCTTCTCACAAAACAGTGTGGGCGTGACGCGTTGCTGAACGGACTAGTGCTGCATTGTCTCCTGTTTAACTTTACGATATTCTTTTCAAAATCTTATACCTAGAACACTAAAATGGGTAATAAAAAATGCAAAAAGAAATTGTGTAAGACAAAGAGAAATTCAAATTACAACAAGGCTTTACAAGAGATTATGAAGTAAGTATGAATCAAATAATTATTTTGCATTTTATCGATTTATATGACAAATTATCGTACAAGCGATTATTTATGAATTTTTATGTGTTTTATATGAAATGCATTGACATAGAAAGAAATAATATACAATTTCGTATAAAACATATCTTAAAAGTGAGCACAATACTAAAAGTACGCTATCGATGTGCGTCTATCCAAACAAAGCTCAAAGACATTTGCAAGAATCGAGAACAGACTACGGATACACAGTATATGTAAAAATGTAAATAATATGTTGATTTTAATAATGTGAATATAAAATTATTTCAGAATGAAAGAAGTTGTAACACAACTAGCGTCACTTCGTCTAATTTAGCCAATGGATTAAATCAAAGTTCCAGCTCGTTACTAATGTACGTATTTGTCGAAAAAGTAAATAAAACAAGATACTTTGCTAAGACATTTTAATATTGAAATTGTTAATTAAGTATACCTACTATTCACAAGTAACTCATATTTTCTTAAGTACATTATACTCAAGTGCTATTGTATTTAAATCTATTTACACACTATTTTTATTTCTATTATTTTGTGTAACTTATTTTAATTTTGTTATAGTTTGGAAAATGTAAGTGATACGGAACTTATACAGCGCGAATATTGTACCAATGAACTTGGAAATAAGGAAGAACCACCGTCGAAGTAAGTAATTCATACGATTAATAATGTAAACAATTTACCTGGAGAATTAACATCAATACATATAATTCATCTAAAAGTCATGAAAAATCAACTATTGGTGTTATTCTGAAGCCATGAATTTGAATGAATGATTTTTATGGTTGTTAAAACAAGCAATAGTTTAAATTTAATTAGTTGAAAAATAAATAGGTTTTGTCATAAACGAATTATGAATTTGTGTTAGAAATATAATATAATTACATGCTTTATTGTCAATAGTACGTACTGATTTAATCATTGCTATTTTAGACGTTCCAGACATAATACAGATCAAGAAAATTTTGACGATTTAATCATAGAACCTGTCAAACAACAAAATTGTAACGATCAAATATCAGGATTTAGGCTCATTGATATAAAGTATTTTTGATACTTTGAAAAAATATCTCAGCATAATCCACAATTCGACTGTGGATTAAAAATCTTACCTTAGTTGGAGAACAAAGCAAAGGACTAAAATCAAAATTTAAGCTGCATTGCAATATGTGCAATTCAACATTTTTATAAATTCGGCTGACGACAAAAACGAGACTTGTTTGGATATAAATTTAGCTGCATTATCAGGTATCACATCTACAGGTATTGGGTATTCACAATTTGAAGAACTGCAAAGCATGGTATTATTCAATGCTCCATTTTTTCTGTAAGTTACATGACAAAATATGCGATGAATGGGAAGAAGTCGCTGCGCAAGTGATGGAAGAAGCTGCAGCAAAAGCGCAAAGCCGCGCTTGATGAAGGTCGAACGAAAAATGGGATTGCCGTCATTGATGTTTATGTTGACGCTTGTTGGTCAATGAGATCCTATGGCAACAATTATAAAGCGTCATCTGGCTATCATAGGTAGACGTTATGGAGAAGTACTTTTCATGGGTGTTAAAATAAATATTGCCTAATTTGTGCACGGGCTGAAAACAAAATGAATTGGCTAAGGAACATCAATGTTTTAAAACTATAGTGGGCCTTCTACAGGAATGGAGGCTGATATTTTAGTGGAAGGGTTTAAGAGATCCATAGAAATGTATAATATAATATATGGTAGAATGATAGCAGATGGAGATTCATCAACCTACTGTAGGATTTTAGATTCTCAGCCTTACGCTTTTCATACAGTTGAGAAAATAGAATGTAGAAACCATATTCTAAGAAACTTTGTAAAAATCTAAGACGTTTAATGACTGATACCAAATATCCTTTAAGCTTAAGAAAATTACCGATGAAAAGGATTTTAACTATGCGCAAAGCATTGTTCTATCAATAAAATATAATAAGTCACAAACGAAATTCAGTACAGTGGATAAAGTCTTAGAATTACATAAAGACATTCTAAACGCTGCTTCACACAGTTTTGGAAATCATACAAAATGCAGGCTATATTATTGCCACAAAAGATGATTTCAGTAATAATCTTGTGAATGAAATGGAAAACTCTACATTGTGGTTTAGCATTAAACTGATTTTAAATAGGGTAGCATCTCATACGCGAAGCCTTATTGAAGATGTAGATACTAACTCGGTTTTAACAGCATTATAGCTAAATACGTTGGCGGAAAGAGAATTAACTACTCTTTGAAAAGATCAGGGCGATGCGGCCGCAGTTGTTTCATTTAACACTAGAAAACCATTATACACATTTCATAAAAGTTATTGGGGTGTAGTCCTAGTAACAGAGTTAAAAAATGAAGAACGGAGAATAAAGAAACGGCTTTTAGTTAAAAGCTACAATAAAGAAAAACCGACTTCGGAATATTGAAACATCAATACTGTTGATTATAATTATGGCAGCAAATGTGCAGCACCAGATATAAAAACCTGAGCAAGCAAAAAGGAATATTTAATCGCTTTAAAGGAACTTACTAAAGACAAAACGCATTCAACAAGAAACCATATTACAGTGATAGCAGAATGGTTATCTTTGAGAAGAAATTTATTAACTGCATCAAACTTTGGCAAAGTAATTAAACGTCGATTAAATATTAAATGCGCACCACTGGTTAAAATCTATTATACAAACAAAATTTATATCATATATCAGCAATATCTCATGGGATAAAAATGAAGAAATCGCATTAGAACAGCTTGCCGTGCAAGAAAGAGTATAGAACCGTGTGGTATATTTATTGATGAAGAGTTACCATTCATAGGAGCGTCACCTGATGGTTTGATTGGGTCAGACACATGTGTTGAAATAAAGTGTCCTGTAGTTGCCTACAAAATGGGTATAGATAATGCCTTAAAATCAAACAAAATCAAATGTGGAAGTTTAAGAATGGAAAATTACATGTAAATAAAATTGTGATTGGTATTATCAAGTTCAAGGGCAATTACATGTAACAGGTAGAAAAAATGTCTATTTGCTGTGTGGTCTGGGGTAAATAAGGCATTAAAAGTGGAATATATTGAAAAAATGACGAATTTTGGAAGCATAATATGGTAGATAAGCTGAATTCTTTTATCGTGAATGTTTGCTTCCTGAGTTGGTTGACCCAAGACAACTCAGAGGTATGGACATTAGAGAACCGAAAGTGATTATTGAAAATATAAATAAAAACTAGACTAGACAATAAAACAAATGAAGAAAACCTTTGCCCAAATAAACGTAACTTTCTCAACGAGGAAGGGCAAAAAAATAAAAAGATGTAAAACTAATGAATGTATCCCAAAACCTACTCTGATATGTCGACAATTAAGTTTTTCTGACTTTTAAGTTACTTTTGTTTTAGTACTTAAGAAATTTAAGATTGTGATTTATTTCGTCATTTGATAAAATTTTGTGTGTTTTAGCATTTAAGCATTTTATCACTTGTTTTTCCTGATTTATTTAAACAAAATCACACCTTTATGTGTTAAAATTTAATCGATGCTTTACTTTTCCTTATTCTATTTATTATAAACTGTGTTTAGTACTAAAATTTAAAACAATTGTAGCTTGTAATTTCTTTACGTGTATGTTATTGGTTTTATGTAGTTTTATACATGATATAAATTGGAACCGATTGCTCATAGTTCTTTTAGAATTGCTATAGCTTTTCACCTCGTTTTGACATATACTACATAAGTCCAATCATTTTACAATAAGTCGACCACGAGCTGTTGCATTTACTAAAATATAGACGATTAGTACATATTCAAGTACCTCTTTTCTTTAATTATAATAATTATTAAATAATTTGAATACTAATTGCCCTGTCCGAATTACTTTTCTGAATAATTAAATTTGTTAAATAATCGATATTCACCATTTTCCACTTATCGTGATTTATTATATGAGACATATATATAATAATAATTTAATAATTTGACATCATACTGAATTGATAAACAGAGTATGTTTATTAGCATAGATATTTAGAAAATAAAATTTATACAAGTAATGTTTTATCTAATTATCGGGCATTTACTGTCGTAGACTGGGCTGGACGCCGGTGCGGTTTGCGGGGAGTTATTACAAAGCCACGCCTTAAAGGTGGGGACACTAATTTATTTTATTGCACTTGGCCTTAAGAGGTATGTAGCAATATCAATACTATGTTTCTCAATTATAGACGATAAAGATATTATGCCCCACCTATTTTGTGCGAAACGTAAAAATGTAACAACGTAGTTTTCATTTGATTTCTTTGTTTGAACAGCTTCGGAACATTACACTTGAGCAATGTCCGATTTGACAAGTTTTTTGTTTATTCATATTTATTAAATTTAGATAAATAATACTATTTGAAGATATTACTCCTCATATTAATCCAGGAGCATTTGAAAAGTCTTATAAATAACGAAAATTTCATTTTTCTATTGTTACTAATAATTTTATTCTATACCATTTATTATTATAAATACTATATCAAAAATAAGTTGTCGTACATAAATTTATGATCTTATAGTAACAAAAACTCCGTAAGTTCCATAATTTAGATAATTATTTATTTACACAAATAACCATAATTTTGGATGGTATAACTATTAAGCATTATTGTATGTGTTTAATAATATTTTGTACAATATAACGTACACAATGATCTAATATCATATGGGTTTAGAAAAAGGATTGCGACCCTGGCTTTTCACCCCTGTATTGGAAAAATGTACGGTGTTAATGAGTAATTTAATTGAATACAATCATTAAAATTGTACTGACTTCGGTATTTTACTTTTGTACAGCACTACTATTTCATTTTAATAATCTGTCAACTAGAATAAAACCATTCAAAAATAATTCGTCGTAATTCCTCATTTTGTACCTGGAAAATTCAGGCACCGCTCAAAACTGACGGCATAGAGCTGAGAATTATTTTACTTTATAATTTTAAAGAGAGAATCATGGGCTACTCTATTAGCAACCTTCTGAACGGAATTCATGGTGGTGTTTTCATAGGGTAAATTTTATTACGGGCCTGCAGTCTAAAAGTGTAAACGTGAAATGTGTGTCAGGAGCGTAATATCTGTATGCATATTCAACGGCGACTGATGGGAGTGAACGTGGTCGTGTAAACGCGTAAGCGCCACAATCTGGCGCTTGAGACGTTCTTATCGCCGAAATTTCGACCAATATGAAACGCCGCATTTTAGTTTGACTATGACGCTACGTATTGTTTTGTTAATTTGTTAATCT
>BGZK01003589.1:0-22485 GCA_005406025.1 Eumeta japonica
ACGACAATTCACTTTATGCACCGGGTTTAGGTATCAATACGCACTCAAAATACCATCACATTATTTAATTAATTAAATTTATTTACAAATCTTTATATTAACGCATGAACCGATTTTCTCTGTCCATTTTTTAACACTTCGGCTGATAAAAGCAAAACTGAAAAACCACAGTTGCTTTTTCCTGCATGAATTAAAAGAACAAAAAATTACAGTCCTAAATTAACTATACATATTTATACAACCAGTTAGCAAAACAGGCAACCGCTAGATATTCGAATTTTCAAAACAAACTAAAAGCTTGTAGCAGCAGCATATTATTACAACAACCAATAACTTTGAATAGATATATATATGTGTATATTATTGCTAACCGCTACAAAAACAAAAATATGTAATACAGACCACTGTTTTTGTATTTGATAATGACGCATTCGTTTCAAAATTTGCAATAGTTTTGCTGCTAAAAAAGCAGCTTGCATTAGAGCTTTACAAAAGAACTGTAGGTTTAGTGCTTTGCTAGCTGGTTTCGAGCTTGCATCTGAGCTTTCGATCATACTTTCTATTAGAGTAGTATATTTTCTTTTTTTCATATTAAGCAATTAAGTACAAATAATTGCAACTCTATAAAATTGTGCGTGGACAAATGTACAAAGGCAGGTCACTGGATTAATCATTGCTAAAATGATTGCTTGTTTTAGGGGAAAAATCAAAGTTCAAATCAATTTTGTTTTTGATCCACATTAGCCGCGTTTGTTGAATTAATAAAATGATGGAAACCTTTATGATTTGGAATTATTTTATATGCAGCATAATTCTTGGCAGTGAGGTTTGTTGTTTTTTGGGAAAAACAAATTAGCAAAAGTAAATTTTAAATGCAATAAATAAAATAACATCGTTACTAATGGGTGAATTTTAAACCAAGTGAAAAACCAAAAGATAAATAAAATAATGAAAAAGTAAAGAAATTTGATTATAACAAGTAAATATATGTAAAGCAGTAATTAGAATTGAAAACTTTAATTTTGTGATAAAGGCAAAAATGGGGCCAAATTATTGAAAACGCGCGAAAACAGCATATTAAGAAATATATATACATTTTTAGAAGTTTGGTATATATTTTTTATGGAAAATTGTGATATCATATCTGATCTAGAGGGGCTTTTATGTTTTATATATTTTGTAATTTATTCATACATACGAATACTTCGCTTTCCCTCGGATAGATTCCGTATTATATGTATGTGCATATATTTAATAAATTTTCGAAGGATCAAATAGGTATCAATTTTAACATTAACACAGGTATCACTTTTAACATAACATTTCAAGCCCTGTAGCATTTCTTTTATTTTAAACTTCTTTATGTTTGGTTTATCGTATCAACTTATGATATTAGATTTCAAAAATCATTTGATTGTTTGTGCTAGGAAAAAAAAAAGATAACCTTTGCTGGAGTTAAATAAATCTTATTCAGAAAAAAATATTTCGGTCATTATATATTAAATTGAAGGAATACCTTAAGCAACGCTAAAAGAATGTCGTATTCAAACTATTCTTAACATTTCTTAAAACAACCTCATTAATTCTAAGATTTTAAATTATTTATTTGAGATTATATTTATACTGTATAAATATAACAATATAATTAGAGCACTGACTCTTACAGTTCTCTGTAGAATCTTCTCAACTCTTGAAAATGTGACACAAATTGTTCATCTTTAGACTTGAAAAAAAACTTGAACTCAAAAAGCCAAAAAACTATATTTGATAGAGATGAATTTCTTATAAGATATAAAAATAGTTTTCATTCGTTTGAAAGCCCTACAATTTGAAAGTCATTGCTTAAAAATCCGTATTTTTGAGATCATGTATTCCCTACTGGCATCACAAATTGTTTTGTTTGAGTACGGGTCCAATTTATCGAAATCGGTTTTCGCACATTTCAGCTTCAATAGTAGTCCTAACTACAAAGAAAAACTTATTTTGAAATGTATTATTAGGTCAAACGACGTTATAGTTGTTTTATATATATCGCCGATGCTACTCCGCTCGTCGGTAGACTCGAAAACCTTGTTGAAAAAATGTTCAAACATTTACTTTATATTCTATTAATTCAATTGAAATAATGAAATTTAAAAACATTTAAACACATTTTCAAAGACAAAAACAACTTTTTCTGTATTGCTACTGTATTTACTTTTCTTAGCAACTTTCATACAACGAGCTACCACTTGTTGCTACGATTTGTTAGTCTTCGAAAATGTGCTTAAATGTTTTTTTTATTGTCATTATTTCAACTGAAATAACAGAATATAAAGTGAATGTTTGAACATTTTTTCAACAAGTTTTTTCGAGTCATATAGACATGCTGAAAGAATAGGCAAAAACAACTAAAAGGTTTTTTGACCTAATAATTAATTTCAAATAAAATTGCTTAAGAGCGAACAAATCATTTTTGAATTATTGAAAGGTTTGTTTTTGTTTTCAGATATCTTTACTTTACTATCACAACCTAATGTCTTTAGCAAAAACTAGTTCTGGTTCGCCCAAAAGTCGAATTTCTTGCGAAATTGGTTTTTGCAATATCTCTATATATTTTTATGGGACTATGTCCAACGATGTATCTCGGTAAATGCGGAATGACGACCAAGAATTTTTTTATTTTATTTTTAATGCCTGTATTTAATAGTCACATTTACTTTTGGCAATAAAAAATGGCTAAGATCAACCTTATACCCAATTTAATAAAACAAAGGTATTCCCTTATGAAATTCGATGTAAAAACTCGTTGTTTTAAAACTAATATCACTAACGTCAAAACGAAAAAATAAAAGTTTTACAATTTGCTCAATTGTACAGATATTTGCTGGTTTTCGACTTTCTCTCCTTTTCAAAATTGTGTTTGATACCAAAACAAAATATTCAGTGTGACCATTAAAAACATTTGCCGTCAAATAAAAAATTTGCATGGTTTGACTAAAGTATGAATTAACAAGAGGCCAATAAATGCGCCTAATGTGACCACAAAAACAAAATTGATTTTAACTTTCCCACGAAACAGAGCATATTTGAAGCAAATATAATCCAGTGTGACCGTTGTACATTTGTCCACACAAATTTTTATAGGGTTGCAATTATTTGTACTTAATTGCTAATATGAAAAAAAGAAAATATACTACTCTAATAGAAAGAGTATGATCGAAAGCTCAGATGCAAGCTCGAAACCAGCTAGCAAAGCACTAAACCAACAGTTCTTTTGTAAAAAATACAAGCTTTCGATGCTTTAACAGCAGCAAAACTATTGCCAAATTTTGAAACAGATGTCATTATCAAATACAAAAAAAACAGTGGTCTGTATTACATATTTTTGTTTTTGTAAAAATGCAAGCTAGTAACATATATATATATATATATATCTATTCAAAGTTATTGCGTTGTTGTAATAATATGCTGCTACAAGCTTTTAGTTTGTTTTGAAAATTCGAATATCTAGCGGTTTGCCTGTTTTGCTAACTGGTTGTATAAATATGTATAGTTAATTTAGGACTATAATTTCCTTGTTCTTTTTAATCTATGCAGGAAAAAGCAACTGTGGTTTTTTCAGTTTTGCTTTTTGTCAGCCGCCGAAGTGTTAAAAAATGGACAGAGAAAAATCGGTTCGCGTTAATATAAAAGATTTGTGTAAAATAAATTTAATTAATTAAATAAATGTGATGGTATTTTGAGTGCGTATTGATACCTAAACTCCGGTGCATAAAGTGAATTGTCGTGTATTGAGATAAATAATACATTTACGTGATAAAAATTTCCGACCACCTTCTGAGCATTTTCTTCGTCGGGCCGAAAGTGTCTTAAAAGTAATAAGAAAAAGTGAAAGTTAAAAAATCTTAATGCTCTTTGTGTACGTGTGTTTATAAATATGTACAAATAAGTGACAAAAAAAAATCAGAGAAGCCTCAAGAAATAGAAAGAAAATGGCATGAAGCTGAAGACCGGCTCTTAAGGGTTATATAGTAAGTGATATCCATAATAAATTATACATACATACTTAGTCATTTTGATTGCAACTAACAAACATACATATGTGTATTGAAACCATGAAAGGTGAGAGAAAAAATTGTTCATTATTACAATGCAACTAGCGCGCTTAACCAAGCTATGTGTCTTGTTTGCCAAAAGTCGCCAAATATATCAATGATTTGCATATATGTATGTATATAATCATGTAAAATGGGATTGAAATCGTCAAATTTAGAAAGGCAATCGTCAAACTGTCAATATATGTATCACAAATCGTCATTTCATGGCATATTTTTGCATAAAATTTGTAGTGTGGAGTTATAACAATAAAAAAATATGTTCACAAATGTGTACGTGTATTTCGAACCTACAGGAAGGTAAACGTTATATTCGAGCAGGCGTGTTGCATTTCCTTTGAAATCTAGAAAAATACTACGAAAGAACAGAGCTTATGCATACATATATTTCATATACTGAAGAAACTTACATTTTTCTAAAATATAAATAAAATAAATTACCGGGTGATCATGTAACAATTGATAAGAAATATATACCATTTCGTTCTGACTTAAATTACCTAAAAAATAATATTCAAATGTAAAGTAAACTTAATATAATACAATGATGCTTAGTAATTAATGAAATTGTGGTTTGTTAAAAGAGTCGAAAACACACCATAAGTCATCCATTGCAATTTTCAGCTTCCAAAAATGACCATAAATCGTCAAATGTGGAATCTATGATATACACACATGATGTTGCCGTTAGAGTTTTTTCCATAGACATACGCACAATATAACACTTGCACTTTGCAACACGTCGTAAGCAAAAACGAAACACTAACAACAACTAACGAATGATGGCGGGGATGCCAGTTTTCTTCGAACTTCATCACCAAATAGCTTGTGAAAATAACACCAAAATAATAAGAATGTAATTTAAATAATATAATATACATATATTTATTTTGTTATTATAAGAAATTGTAATTTTTTTTTACATTAACATGTGAATGCGTTACGAAATATCGCCAGAATTCGGCAGATATTGCCAAAATATAATATATCATATTTTTTGTTAATTATTTTATTATTTTATTTACACAACTATTGTTATATGTACATACATATGAAAATTTATCAACATACGATGCTTACAAAAATTAAAGAAAAATCATTTCACATTGAAAAATATTGAAATAAATTAATAAAAAGTGCGTAAATTAAATATTGCAAAAACAATTAAAAATTCCTAAAGAAGAAAAACAATGAACAATGCTTCCTTGCTGAGTTCATAAAGAACAGATTGCATACGCAAAACCCAGGTACAAAAACACTCTTTAACTCTCTGAAATCAGGCACACGCTACTGGGCAATAAATAAAACAATAAGTAGCAACAGCAGGCAGTTCATTAGTTTAAAATTGTGAATATAAATACATAAATTTTGTATAATAATACGCATCAAACGTTAAACAAACATTTGGCAAAACCAAAAATGTCATAATAATGTATATCGCTAATCGCTATTTAAAATCTTTCATAGCCATATCGTCATATCTGACAGCACTGCTTAGGATAGCTGCACAAGTCCAAGGCTTACATCGGTTTCACTGCAATGGGTGCCGAGGGCACAGATGTCATACTTGACAGATTTATCACTATTTTGATGATTTTGTTAGCTGAAAATTGCAAATGACTATTTAGAGTTTGTTTTTGACAATTTAAATAAACCACTCTTTTATTTCTTTCTGACCATCTTTGTATTAAGCTTATCTTACATTTGACAATTACTTTTTAGGAAATTTAGGTAGGGGCGAAGGTAATATGTAACTGTATTTTATAGGTAATGAGTTAATAAAGTTAATTATGTATGATATGAACAGATTTGTAAACATAACAACTGACTGAGTAAAATACAAAAATTTTGTTATTTCCTTTGTTTTTGGAAAAAAATTATAATATATTTTAATTACACAAAGTATGTATGTGTATACAAAAATTCTACTTATTTCACATTTCCATAACCAATGGAAATGCTTGACGTTACTTACCGTAAGTTGGCATACATAACTATGAATATATTTTATATTGTTACAACTTCACATTGCAATTTTTATGGAAAAACTGCTAATTTTTGTTTGTTATGCTTTACCACAATAAAATATTTAAAGGGAAAAACTATTTTACTTGTTGACGATTTGTGATACCTGTTTTGACGAGTTCTATGACGATTTGTGATACCTATTTTAATGATTTCAACCCCATTTTATCGGAATCTATGGCCGAAGGCATTGACGATTATAGTCATTTTAATTGACGGTTTGATTATTTAAGGTCTAATCTTGACGATTTTAACAAATCACAATTTTATTATTCTTTACTAAGCGACTTTGCGGTGAGTTTACAATTTGGTGATTTTCATTTTAATTTCTAAAGCAATTTCAGTAGGAATGAAAGTAATAAATATGTGAGATGATAAAATTAGTTTACCTTGGGTTTTCATTCTATTGGTATTCATATTACAAGAATATACATAAAATGTTTTATTTATACCCAGTTTTATACATTATAATGCCAAAATATTTACAGATATAAGTAAGTGTTATTTATTTTCGATACATAAAATATAAGTAAAGTATTTATTTTCTTTAACACATTCCTTGATTTCGATAGAACTGAATTTGACTGCCTGTGAGTTTCTTTTTATCGGTTTTATATTGGATTTGTTCGACCCTTCTTCATGAAACGAGTTGAGTTTTAAAACATAAAACATTATTTTCTGCCCTGAAGAAGCTATCCGAAGAAGAACGAAATATTGGCAAATAAAACATATTATATTAAAACTGACCTAAAGCTTCATATTGAAACTCAACTCATTTTTCTTTATCTTTATAATTCCTTTCTGTAAAATACTCTGTAATTATGTAATATTTTCAATCAAATATTAAAAACAATTGTTTTATTCATTTGATTTGTGATAACTATTTTGACGATTTCAGCCCCGTTTGGCTAGAATCTATGGCCGAAGGGTGATTCTGGAGGAGACGACTGCCAATTACAATCATAGAACGTAGTTTCCGTAAGATGAAATCTAGTGAGTTTTAACGTTATCCAGTGAATGGGCCTAGGCGTATGAAATTAGGCCTTTCAAAAACAAATTTTCTTCTGCTTTGTATAAAATGCTTACATGCATACTTGTGCATAGTATGTACCCAGTAAGCACAATTTTTCTGTGAAATCCAGTGTTGGAATTCCAGTGTGAATCTGAGCTTGAATTACAGTTGAAATACATCCTCTTTAAAATCTATTTGAAGTTTCTTAAAAACAACAACAAATTTGTTTGAAGCAAATGTTATTTATGGTACAGAGTTGATGCAGAATCATTGATGGCGATGATAACGATGATTTTACAATTAAATTTTCAGAGAAATTTTTCGATTTCGTTCGGTTCAACTTGAATAACACTGTTGTTCAAGGCCAGAGTTACACTGTAAAGGTACTGTTTTATTCGATTTTAATTCAATGGTTAATTTTGAAATTGGAAATTGTGACTAAATTTCAAATGTAATTCCACCAAAATGCTTATTGGGTATATATGTACTTACTTCTGAGCATGTACTACACAGTTTCAAATCAAAAGTCTAAAATTCCTTGCTTACTTTTTGAAATCGTTTATCAACCCATTCACAAACACACACATATATTACATGTATTCTTTCATTTTTTCATTTGACATACAAAATTGTTAAAATTCTTATGAGTAAAACTCATTTTCCAGACGTTCAATCATTACGAGAAAATCGTTTCATATACATACAAGCAAAATGTTGAAATATCATCGCAGATATTCTTCTTTTGTCTCTGGTGTTTTGTTGGTATTTTCTTGAGACAAAGCACTGACTGTGTTTACACTAGTAAACTTAGTCGTACAACAACTATTAAGAGAAAACAACTGAAAAACAAATAATAGTAATTATCTTGACAACAATTTCCGGTATTCGTAACAAGTCAAGCGTATCGAAAAATAAATGAAATGAAATTCAACTTTAATAACTCTTAATGCTGGTAAAAGCGGGTTACAGAGCAATAAAATTTAAAAACTATTTAACTTACTGTAAGATCATAAGAAATGGCTTATAGGGAATTGTAAAGAAAGAAGGAGGTGGCACAAAAATGCTATTGTTTGTGTTGCTGAGGGTCAAAATGAACTTTAAATACTGAATCCTAAGGAGATTGAAGGATGGTATTAATTTAAAGGCTTGATACCATTTATTATGACAGCAGACAGAATTGAAAGTAGAATTTTTGTTTTGTTTTTGTTTCTTTTAAGTTTGAGGTCACTTCGGTTTTAAAATAATAATTTTTTTTACTTTATACGATATTTCGACACGTCTTTGGGTGCTTTCTTCAGGGTAATATTTTTCTCCAATTAAATTTACTATATCGAAAAATAATACTATATATGACATGACATATAAAATATATAAAACAATAGAATCTTAGAAGTACTAAAGTAAACAAATCCATTAGAGTGGCATATAGATGTTGAGCTGTCAAAATATACAATTGTGGCATTAAGTAAAACCATAAAGCAAGACAAAAGTGCAGGCTTATGCTAAAATCTATAAATGAAATAAGAAGCTAAAATTACGTCAAATTCACCTTCAAGATGTTGCCAAATTAAGAAACTTGTTACACAATTGTATTCGTCGCTAAACAGATTTATAGAATTTTAGCGATGGGTTTTGGCTTTAGCGTTTTACAGCATTAGCCTGCTCACTAGTTTGTTTTCATTTCTTAAAATTAATTTAGAAAGCTGGAAAACAGTCGCTAATAAATACATGTATCTATTGAAACGCAGTACTACAATGCCATTTATTATTATTATTTTTCATTTATTTTTTAAATAATTTTTACCAGCTCTATTGGTATACCTTTATCCTAATTGTATTATTTGTAAAAAATTTTCTGTTTAACTTCTTATTAGATGAATTTCTATAGAAAATTTGTATAATAAAAGCTTAATTAACTAGAAAAAATAGTGCTATAAAACATTAAAATTTATGTAAATTCTAACAACAAATATATTCTCGGGTTATAAGTACTACGCCCACAGTAGACTGTAAAAGAATATACTGTGTTCTTTGGTGAAATTTGATATGTGCGTAAGAATTATAAGCGGTGGCTAATGTGGTTTGAAAAGTCAAGTAACATGTGGGTGTTAAAAGAGGCAAGACCAAAACTAAAAGAAAAAAAAAATAAAACATCTTGTCAAAAGTTATAAACTTTTGTTTTATGATTTTCCTCAACTCTGATAAGGATACAACATGTTTGTAAAGATATTACATACAATGATATCCCTTTAGTCTTCAACACATTTCATAGCAATCAGAAAACCAAATTTTAAAAAAAGGACGAACACAAATAGTAAACCAAAGTAAATATTGTGGAAATTCTTGTTGGTAGTAAATTCAACTCAGCAATAACAACAAAAGGCAAGACTATATAACAGAAAGATGAAATGTTTCCTCCTATTGGTGTGGTTTTGATTATTTCCTTTTAAATTGTTTGATATTAAATGTTAATTTAAGCGATGAAATTACAAATTTACAAATTTCATTCCCCTTTTCTAAGCTGTTAGCTGTCCGTATTATACTTATTTGTCGAAATTAACCACAAACGACTACATAATGTGCTGTTTGTTATGTGTGAGTACAACCTGAGTACAGTACAGTAAAAAACTGGTACAAATTTAATTAAAGCACAAACCCATAATGTTAATGTACAGGATTTTAATTTTCATATAAAAATTGTAAAGCTCATCTGCCGGACATTGATTGATTTAGTGATTGATCGCTGTGCAGAACAATAAAACTTATACCAACAAGCCGCAATTGAAAATTATAAATAACACTTACTGGATTAAAAACTTCCACAAGCAAATAAATATTACCATAATAGCAATACTAATTTTGCTATCTGTATGTATTATGTGTATACACATTACATATGTAGTCTTTATTGTAAAAATACTTTAGCTTAATAAGTTCATCTTGAAGATGTCATATCGTTATAAATTACGGTATCTTTGGATCTTCATCTCGGATGACCATTGTAGATTTTGTTTTATTAACAACTGTCTTAAATTTTGTCTTATCGAGGAGAAATTTAGACTCACTAGAACAAACTTTGAAGTAATCAATATTAAAAATGAAATTTTTGTCATTTAACCTAATTTTTTTGCCTTTTTGGGGTTTTCAAGGCTTACCAATACTCATCCTGCTAGGTTTAAGCAAATATTTCAAGTTCATTAATATTTTTAATTTTAATTTATTTCATTCAAATATATTTAAATAAACTGGCTTATATTTAACATTTTTATTATAACTAATGATAAGACATAACCTCTATTCGGTATGATGATTGGCACTTGGTGGCACATATTACATTTCATTCAGACGTTTACGAATGAAAGAACCAAGTACAGAAACTATTGAGAGAAAAGTAACTAGAATTTGTATTGATATGATATCTCTTTTTTCGTATATATGTTTTCAAAGTATTTTGATTAAGGAACATTTGCGAATAAAGAATGCAAAACATAAGTCTTAGTGTATGAGTAAAACAGCTGCCTTTATCTCTGTAATTGTGGGTAGACGAATCAATAATTAAACGTAATAAGGCGTCTTCAAAGTTTTAGAAAGTAGCAGTTATTGTTTCTTACTTCCATTTAATTATAAGTGAGAGATGTGATGTAGAAATGCAAGCATTTAGCAGCACTTCCATTATGACCGCCTCACTTTTCCCACCATTGGAAACATAATGAAAAGCGGAACTGTAGGGTAGTATATAGTATATCATAGCTGAAGTAAGCGTATACATATGTACAACTGTAAAAGTTTTTATTTGCATTTAATTAAAACAAAAAAATAGTTAATGCTTAACTGGCTCTCTTTAAGGGATGATAAAGCGATAAAGATAGTGAAATTGAGTAAATAATTGCTAGTAGTAAATAATAGGATAATAAAATATAAAATAAGCTCTTGACTGAGTGGTTTAAAGTGCCATCACAAGAAGTTGGCAACAAAACAGCGACAAGCCACAGTGCAGATGATCATCGTGGCAAAAACAGCTGACTTATACTACGCTAATGTCAATAATTTTCCATATATTGTTTTTATAACAATTTAAAAATAAGCTTCAGCCCGAGAAAAATTAAGATTTATTAAGCTATTAGTCATTTGTAAAGCCTATTCTGTTTTTAGCTTTTCAGAATTCCCAGAGGAGCTTACTGGCATCAATGAAATATCAGCGGTATTTAAACGACTAAAAAGTTTGCCAGAAAACACCCAGGATCTTCTGATCTGAAAACAAAATTTATAATTAAAATCATTTAATATAAACCTTTTAATTTGCTCAAATGTACCTATATTATATTATTTGTACAAAATTTTCGTTGTTATTAGTCATAAGATATTTTCTTGCACGCATTTGGCTGGTACATTTTTATAAAATATTTCCTTAATACGCAAATAATGAAAACTATACATTTCAAATAAAGAGAATATTTGTTACGTTTTAACTTTTAAAACGATTGCGGATTCCTTTGTAAATGAAGTAAAAACACCCTCGACTACTGATTAAAATACTCAAACACTTTATTTACTTAAACAGTCACTGTACACAAAACATTCTTCGCATCTTACTAATGTCTTTTCACATTTTAATACGTTTAATGTTAAACTTCAACCCTGTGATGTTTATATACCCTCAGTCACGAGTTCTCGAATCATTATATTTCTTGTGCTTTATGCTTATATCCCTCAGTCACGAGTTCTCGAATGATCATTATATTTTTGTTAAACTTCAACCAACTCATTGCTGCCTCTGTGATGCTTATATATCCCTCAGTCACGAGTTCTCGAATGATCATTATATTTCTTGTTAAACTTCAACCCAACTCATGCTGCCTCTGTGATGCTTATATATCCCTCAGTCACGAGTTCTGGATTTTTTCTGACAGTGTTGTTCCTTGAAAATCGTGAACAACAACGAACGTGATGGCTACATAAAAGCTAATAAACGTGAAGAACACAATCTTGACATAAGTAATTCAGTAGCAAACTACAGATATATACACACATGCTTAAGTAAATAAGCAGCATAAATATGTAAGTACCGCATAATGGAGTGGGAACCAATAACAAAATATAAAAATTCCATTAGGTTTGTTCGATACAAAAATTTTAAACAATATTTTGGATGCAAGTTTGCGAAAATAGTCATACTTCTCACTAAACTTATATGCTACTTTTAAAGGTATATATTATTTGAAATTTTGTGGGTGACATGATTAAACGATAATTATGCAATTTGTTCATGGATTTATTAAGTGGTAAATGGCAGCATGACCTTTTGCAGAGGGACATTTTAATATAAACATATTATTTTGTAAATCTGATGTTAAAAGCAATTTAATATACCGTTTCCCTCTTTGCTGGATTTGCGTTTTATGAAACCCTTGATTGTCTGATATTTCTCTGGATTGAAAAATAAAAATTTTGATCAAACTTTCTGTGAACATATAACTTTAAAAATTAAAATAATTTTACTCTTCTGCCTTGATTATATTTTTAGACAAGTGCTGTGATTGTTGCTTTAAACACACTGTCACACCATGAAAAAATTTCATATAGTAAAAGTATCCATCAACAAAAATAACAATGTGAATGATCTTTTTAAATTCTTATACTGTTAGTTGTATGCTGTAGGTTTAATTTACCAAAAGCGTTAAAAGCATCAATTTAACAGTAACACTTACCATTCACTCTGACTATCTACTATTACTCCGGCACTTTTTGAATTCCTTCATTTTGTCATTCAGGTTTTCCCAGTTGCTGCCATCCATCCATCCATCCGTCCGCCATTCATATACCTCCTTTATACATTTGCTTTGAAATGGTAACAGTTCATGTGTCAAACAGTTTTTTAAAAGAAACAGTTTTTAAACAAACAAATAACACACATGCACACAAAACCAACAACGGGTATCCATGATTCTGAAGAGGCCCCAATACGCACACACAAGCATTCTGAAAAAAAGAAAAAACAATAAGCAAACTTGTGCACTTAAAACATTCACTCCATAAAATATCACAAGACCCGTAAAATATTTTTTGAAACAAAATTTTTGATATGCCGAAACTGGTTGCCATGTTACACCTGTTTTGCAATAAAAACTTTTGGAAAATGTAATAAAGTCCACAATATGAACGCATACGAAGATACACACACATCCATTCAATAAATGAGCAACATACAATATGTATCTATAGATGATGTTAACAAAAATTCTTTAGGAAGAATTTGGGTATGAAATTGAAACTCAGCGTTAAGATCGAACCAAGTAGACAATTTTACAAGAGCTGGAAAATAGTTGCAAGTCCAAATAATCTTTTATAAATTTCAGCAATCATGATATGTTATACGTTGTCGTAGCAATTATAGTAAACGCCTAAGCTAATGCTTCGAAAAATATATTAAACACGCCGAAATACCTACTAGAACGATATCGAAGGTAACCAACATTGATGCCGCAATAGAATTCATGGAAGTAATTTCTTGAGTTGCAAGTTCAGAACGTAGTAGACTCAGTTAGTTTTATTTTCCCAACCATAAACACTGCTGCAATTTTGATAGTTTCAGTCAGTGAACTGAGATCGATAGTCAAATTTTATACCAACAAATTGGAATTTAAAACTATTCTACAGTTTGAATGGTGTGTCTTCGATAACAGACACATTACAACTTGTACAATTCCTTGTACAACATACTAGCCACAATCGGGCATGTCTTGTCAGCCGTATGTTATCCAATAAATGAAAAGTTGCTTTGATTAACCGTTGAGGCCTTTCTATAAAACGTTCTCAACAAATCAAAAATTATTACTTTTTACAGGGGAAGATACCTCCCACGTGCATTTGTACAATGGCGTTCATTTTTCAACTAATGATTTATATTTTTTGTTTTAATTTAGTGTTTGCAATCCATGAAAATGTAAAGACTAATACAGTCATTGTATTTATTCACTATAACAATTATTTCTTTTTATTTCAAATCGAATTGTTTACTGGACTGCTCCTGCCACCAATTATATGTATGTGCATATGACGCATTTTGTCATGTTACTGATGGAAACAATAAACATTTTCGAATTGGTTAAGTGAAATGGTATGCTTCCGTAAATACTTCAAATGCTTTAAAGATGGGCCGGTTGCAAACTGCCAAACATAAATACATATAGTGTTTTAAATCGTTCTTATTCATATACTTTTTTTTAATTTAAGGCCATTACTATAAATTACTTATAGTTAAAGGCAGGATTATCTCAATGAGATGTCATCATTTAAACTTTAAATTCTTAAAAACTGCCGAGAAAATACTACCTTTAACTGTCAAAAGTCGTCATAACAGCGCTTAGAGATTGATGTTTTAGTTGCTTTGTTCTAGTCAGTTTATTATATAAGATTTCAACCGAAAATATGTTTCTTATAACTAAACTTGCTCATAACTAGATTAGTAGTTACATAAGTTGAAATTATAAAATATTTATGATTGTTCGCAATTTAACACAATGTTCAGGGAGGTTGTTTTCGATAAGTTGGTACCTTAAATTTACTTAATATTTGTGAATGAAAAACAAGGTCTCAAGGGCATGGGCGACAGGCACAGATTATGCTAACTCATGACCTGTTTCTGTCACAAAGTCAGTTTGCGAATGAAATGCACAGAGCTAAAAATCTCGAATCTCGAAAAGTCTCAGATGAAACACTGTGTCTCGTTTCTGTAATACCCGAACCGAGAAATATCTCGCATAGAACAGTTGAATTGAGAAATAAACTGTCTCAATTGACATGTGAAAATATCATCAAAATGGCTATTTGGGCGTGGAGTCATTGACAATTGTCGATTAAATGCGTTTCTGCAGGCTAAAATTTTTAGTCCATTTCACTAAACTTCTTCATAACAACACCTTTTAAAAACACTAAGGCAATATTCATGTAAAATTTTTTAATCAAATTGAATATTTTACTAAAATTTCAAAATAACGTAAACGTTTTACATTATTTACTCAACTTTTGATTCAATGTGTAATAGTATCCTGCGATGAGCTTCTCGATTGAAGTATAGATATCGCGAGATCGGTGTTCAAAATTGCGACAACAATAAATTTAAATATATCATAAAATGGCTACAATAAATTATTAATTAATTATAAACTTTTCACTATTTATTTATTTTGCTCTTTCTTTTAAAAGCATTTTCTTGACCCTTTTATTTTCAACTTCTTCGTCTTTTTTTTTGCTATTTTCAAATAAAGAAGGCTGACGATACATACCAATCTGTTCAAAATATATGTTAAATGGTTATAATAATTTATAAATATTAATTTTGTTGTATTTTCTTATTTTAAATACCACTTTTTCGATACCTTTTTTCTAGCTTCTTCTTCTTCTTGTTTGTTTGTCATTGGACCATTTTGACAGCTACTCAATGGAAATTTTCAATAAAGCCGTAATTAGTGCTGCCTGTTTTTTATGCCATATACAGAAACTCCATTTGTCTCACCAGTCGTGAAATAATGTAATTTTTTGTTCCACACTCCACGATTCGAGAAACTTCTCGATCCAGTTACAGAAACGAGGCAATGATATTTGATATCAAATCACACTGCTTACATGAGAGTGTGACTGAAATTCGCTATAACGAGTGTGTTGATTTTATAGAGAAGAAGAAGCGGAAAGTCTGAAAGAACTTTTTATATCCTTATCGTTAAAAAGAACTTCCTGTAATGATTTCTTATCAAATTTTCATGTAAACAGGCTAAATGAGAAACCATTTAATTGTTTATACACCTCTAAATAAACAAACCTACATGCAGAGAAAAAACTTGGTTAATGAATAGTAACTTTTAATATAGTTTTTTCGTATCTGTTTAATATCTTTACTTTAATAAATTTATTATGGTAAGAAAATAACTTGAACGTATATATTTTGTTATTAACATTTTCAAATTTACTTCTATAAAGTTATATTGTATTTTAAGCTTAAAATGTTACCTTGTTTCAACTAAACATAGTGAATTAATGTACACATTTTTAAGTTTACAATAATTATATTAAACAACTGTAGTTGTCACCATCAATTTTTGTTAGTCTTAAATTACTTTCTTAAATAAACAAACATTAATTGTTAAAACAGAGTGTGTTATAAAAACATAAACTCACTTCAATTTATGGGAGTGCAACTCACAAAATATTTGTTAATATTAAATTCTATTATTTTGTTTATTTAATAAATACAAAACATAGCAAAATATGTTTTTTTTGTGAACATAATAATATGTTTAAGACAATAATAAATGCTTATCATAATGTTTAAGCATATGTTGTTACCTACGACTTGTTGATATAATCATAAGCCCAGACATTTATGATAGTCTGTGATTGTCTCAACCATGCCTTTTATTTGAAAGTAGCAATTATGCTTGTTAAACGTTCTTGTTCTAAAAGACGTATGCTAAGAACATGCATTGAAAATGTAATAGTTAATAAAACGGTGGACCACTATCAGGAAGCTACCTTAAGAATTACGCATTATATTTATTAATAACTAGATCAGTAGAGCCACTAGCTTGCTACCAAAGAAAATGTCAAATTCTAGAACGTAAAACTAGATATACTTGAATAAATAATTTGCAAGATTAATTAATATAAAACTTCAAAAATTATTGCGCTTTAAAAAAAAACTACTTGTAACTTATTATGGGCGACTTTCTCATAAAAGTTATTTTATAATGTAGAGTGCAATCGAACTAGTAATGACACAAAGTTTGTCTTTTATGGTTAAATGTGTAAATGAATTTCATTTAATTTGGTTTTATAGACTCACTATAAAAAATTATACAACCTGTGTTTATGGGCAACTTTAAAAGCTTTCAACTGGTTACTAAAAGTTGTTGCTCATCGTTTTCATATTACAAATGGTTTCCATAAAAAAATAAAATAAAACACAACAATAAGACAGTTGACAGCAACAAAACATATATCTACACACACTGAACATAAGCATCAGCACTTGTGTGTTGGTAAAATAAGATTGTGTTGCACAAGTAGTGTAAGTTCATAAGTGTTTGCAATAAAGGGAGAAAATAGTAGTAAATATTTTGAAGAAAAAGAAAACATAAACTTTTAATAATACTTATCAAACCACAAAAAAAAATAACAACTTAGTGTTTTATTAAAAGAAAAAAAACAGAGGAACAAAATATTTAACACTCAAGGGAGAACATAACAAAAACATGTTTACTTGTGTGTGTGTGTAAAATGTAAACTGTAAATGGAAAAGGACTAACAAAGATGCTCACAAGACATACATACGTATATACATACATACATAGATTTTGTGGTCTGCAAGTGTATGCGGATGTACATGTATGTCAAATTGTTATCATATGTACGTATGTTTGGTGTAAATAAGTGTTTGTACGTATTTTAATTTTTGTTCAAATTCTTTACCATTAAATGTTCAATATAGTTTTCATTTTAATTCTTTCTAAGTGTTTTCATTTCTTTCCTTTTTTTCATTTTTATTTTGATAAACTAACAAGTTTTTGGTTTTATTCACTTAAACGTCCCATGCGAAAGTTCACAAGTCTCGGTTTATGTGTGCTGTCAGGTCGGTGCATGTACAATGTACAACCCTTTGATTTAGTCCGTGTTAATTACCAAGTTTTGTTTATTGGTACTTGACTTCTTGTTCAGCTGGCCTTGTATCTTAATTTACAGAAAAACCAAAGTGTTTATAATAGCTAACTAAAGTTTATATCATATAAACGTGTCTATATGGAATTGGTGTATGCTTTAAAAAGACTGGTTTGCCGCAATATAAAAAAAAAAATATTCAAAAGCAAATGTTACTTGGCTAATAGTGTTATTATCATAATACACGATTTAATTGTATTCTGATAAATCAGAAATGAAAAACAGCATAATGACAAGACCGGTCCTTATTCTAAAAAACCATTATATCGCAGAATACAAACAGATCCATATAAGCAAAATATATGCATACGAAAGAAGCGTTTTCAGTCCAAACATCCCTATGAAATATGAACATAAAAATCTTATTCGAATTACAAGAGTTTATATCACGAAGGACAATATATTGTACAAATTTCAATAAGCTAAAGTTACATTTTAGAAGCTGTAGAGTTAAATGGAAGATGCTATTTTTATTTCGAAAACAGCAAGTAATAAAACGAAAAATATTTCAATGATAAAAACTTTATTATTTATGAAAATATTTTACTATTTGCCGCTTTGCATGCGATTAAATCATGTGTCATAGCAGGTTTTCTCCTCTTGACAAAATCCGAATTCTTAAACCTTCAATTATTTTGTTCGTTACTTTTATCTTTGATATGGAGAAACAAGACGAGGTATTGATTGATAAGTGGAACTGTATGTAAAATGAGCTATCAGTTCAAGTTTACAACAAGAGATTCAATTCAATGGACTATGAGTCATCACAAGCAGTTGGTGTTAGAAATTTCTAAAACAATTTCAACTTGGAAATGGTCTTGCCCCACTCAAAATTGTATGACTTGTGCTCATCAAGCAGGGCTTCTGATATACATACATATATCGATCGCCTTTTAGTTTTCTCACTAACGATTGCGCATTAATGTATGTAGATCTGTGATTTATATTTCAAACAAATCTTTTAACTATTTCACTACACTTTAAACTTATTTTTGAATGATTAATGAATTTTCTTAACACACAAAACAAAGCTTCTTTTGTAATCTATTGCAAATTATTTAGGCAATTTGTCTCCCAGACTTCAAAGTTGAATGTCATAACTTGAAGTTTTAAATATTATTCTCGAGTAAGCGGAACCTTCTTAATTTTTGAATAAGTTTTAAACTATGAAATCATATCGTGTCATACAAATTTAAAATTTGTAACTTTAGCTATTGCTTATTTGCGAAAATAGATTAAAGTATTCATGGGGGAAATCAACTAAACTGAAGTGAATCTAATGAACAGAGATACCTCTATCTCGCAATATATGGCGAGATAACCCAATGTAAATGATGTCTCAGAGCGTTTTTCTTGTATTTTATCACTTTAAAAGATTTGATAAAGATAAAATAATCGCCTCCGTCAGTAAAGAAAAGCAATTCAATGGAGAACATTATCTTAAAGTGCTAGTTTTTCAGCAAAATTAATCTTTGATCATATTTCTGCTATACACCAGTTTTGTTGAATAACTTCTCAGCGCTTGAATTTGGGTTTGATTTTTTCTGAAATTGCTACGCCTTCCTCTTACTTACTGTAAATTGTATTTAAATTCTCTTCTTATTCTAAAGATTTGATATTTGATGTGTTCGACCCTTCTTTATTAAATGAATTGAATTTAAAAATAAAGTTTTAGCTCAGTTTAGTTGTAATATATGGCTTCCTTTTAAAATTGAAATCATTAAAATTAATGCTAACAGTGTTCTTTAAAACATTGTACGAAGAACTATTTTGTCTTGCCAAGCTTTAGCATTATCCTCAATGGTAATAACTACGCAAATCGTTATTGTATTCTAATAAATTACTAAACTCACAAATTCCATATCATATGTATTTTGTGATATAAGTTCAATTTATAACTCTGTGATCATGTAATACATACAATAGCAAACAAAAATTATCAAGAAAAGCTTAAAAATAATACAATGGAAAATATGTGAAAATTATAATTTTCAAAATAAAAATTGTGTGATGGCAGCAAATGAAATTAAAGTACACCAATAGAACGACATTAGCCCGCTTAAGAATAAATTACAACTGAAGAAAATTATTGCAAATTATAGACTCACATAGTAATCATATAGTAAGCTGCGTTAATATTGTGACGTTTTTATCTTTTCAAAATATTTGGCGCATTTTTTTACTTGCACATTCACTTTAATTTTATTTATATTTATATATATATAAAACTGAAAGTGTGTTTGTTTACTTATTTATTCGTTTGCTTTTTATGGGAGACCAAACCCTGGACCGATATTGCTGAAATTGTTACACCATTTAGGCTGAACTCTACCATAAATTATAGGCTACTTTGTTTTCAGCCACACCCATTTTAACGCATCACGTAGTTTTAAAAATCTTATAACAAAGTCATTACAACTTTGCGATTTGTAAAGTTAGAGCCTTGAAATTTGTAGGTGCCGAAGCGAGCCGGGGCTTGCTAGTTTACTATACACGCAATTCTTATAATAAAAATCATTTTATAATCACTTTTACATCTGATGTAATATCGGTCTGAACAACATTGTCTCTGATATCAAAATTTCACTATTATTTATGCTTTACCCAGCGTTGCTAGATGTTTCTACTGCTTTCTAAGATGGCAGCTGCGGTGGCTTACTGGTTGATTCTGTATCCGAACGGCTAGTGTAATTACGTTAGATGTCGCCCTTGTTTCATGCCTTTGTTATAAATTTGTGTAAGCATACTTTTAGGCGAAACATTTTAAATGATTACTGAAATGCAATAATATAAGTATCGGTTCGCAAACTAAAATTTTCTTTCATGAAACTTTCATTCACTTTCATACACACTGAGTGAAATTCAAGCTAATTTCATAAGTTCAATATAGACGAAACACATAATTTTAGGGTGCAGAAGTCTGTACTGAAAACACTCGTCTCACTTCTGTTAACCTCTGTTATCTACAAACACAGAATTTCATGATAGAAAAATTTTATGTGTCAACCAAGACATACAGTGCACTCCATTGAAATAATTAAAATCAAGGGTTGATTTTAGTGATACGAGGTCATTATTGAATTTCATGAGTAGAATATGTGTTTTACAGGCTTGAACTTAAAGTTCTTTTGTTATTATTTCGATTAATATAAACATAAAACTATTAACTAAAATCGAACACAACAAATAAACTTATTCACTAAATTTATGCATTAAAGAAATTAACGACATAATATGGTCACTCGTCTCAGTTGTTTTTACCCTCTTTTACCAACAAACATATATTTATATGAAAGAAACATTTCATATGTGAATCGAGACTTATATAACAATAATTCTGTTATTAATTACACTGGGTACACTGGTGCAAGTTGCTATTATGAACTGTATATTTGATTCTGCCATTAACAATTTAATTGAGCAAATTTGAGAAAGCAAGAATAAGAAAGAAAATGCAATACACAAAATTTTAATTATTTTAATTTGTACTAATTAAAGTGACACATTTATTCTAATGCTGTTTAATTAATTGAGATAGTTAGACGAGATCTTGATGAATTTATATTTGAATTCTACTGAGTTGAATTTTAACGTTTGCTTCATTTAATAGTTATTGGCATTTAATTGCCATTGCAGTTGGTTAAGCAAAAGTTTATTTGAAAACATAAACTGGGTTCTTTTTGTTCAGTTTGTTTAACCACAAATGCTAACAATAATAACACTGAACACACTTGAATGAACTCAATACAGATACAAATAAAGTTTCATTTTTAACAGCTTACATATTATAAACACACATATATATATATATGTATATATATATATATATATATATATATATATATATATATATATATATATAAATGTGTTTGTTCCTTTTAATTGTGCAAATATTTGTACAAATATTTAAATAACCCACTTTGCACTAAATTGCTAACAGATTTTCATCATGTCTATCTTATGTATATGATTGACTTTCTATTATTCTGCGCGATATTTAGCTGGAAAATATGGCGGTCTTGTCTGTCGTACTGTCGTTGCCGTGAAATTTGTTTTGTATAAATTCAACTGAATACTTTTTTGATCAAATTGCTCAATTTTAAGAAAGATGAAAATTTCACAAAACAAGTAATTTATTTCTATTTAAATAAACTAACAAATTGAAAGTTTATGATATTAAAGAGTAAAATAATCGACATATCAAAAGGAGCTATAGATAATATATTAAAAATAAGTGATAAGAAAATCAATAATACTACTATATATTATTTGAATTTTTAATCGGGCTCAAGTTCTGAGTTTTCATTCCTTTGAAGACTTACTAGCTGGGGTACAATCTGGCTGTTTCATCTCTGCTTTGATACTCATCAGCACCCTTTTGCTTCGAAATTCGGCTTCATCTAAACATGCACTGTTTGCATTGCTGCTTGACAACTAAACCACCAGATTTTGTAGCGTTGTTAACACTTCATATAAATCATACAAATAAAACAGCCACAAAAATTAAAAACAGTTGAAATTATCGCTCTGAATGAAAAAACTAATACAAACAACAAGTGCAACAAAGTGATAAAATTGGAAGTGATTAATACAAAAATTAAATATAGGCAGAAAATAAATCAAAGCTCTGGTGGTTCAGTT
>BGZK01003590.1:0-22483 GCA_005406025.1 Eumeta japonica
AGTCTTAAGAAAATAAAGAAAAAACGTTTTCTTTACAGGATTAACATGCGGTCTTTGTGATCATTCTAGCATTAGCTACAGTAATAGATTCCTAACAACTGCATATTCACGACTTGACTCACAACAATGGATATTTGCCCATTAAAATAGGGAGAAAAGAAGACAATAAAAAAATATGACAAGGTGCTCCATTTCATTAATATGACCACATACGATGAGACCATTCTCTCATTTCTGAAAATATAAATACTTTGAAAGCGACAACATATGAGGACAAACGACTTTTGGACACTATTAATAAGAATTTTATATTATTAAAAGCAAAAAATAAGTAACATACATGTACATTCAAAACAGAAGGAGTGTTAATAACTGTTTTAGGGAAAGGATTGAACTATGTAGCAGGATCAATGGACAGTGACGATGAGATAGTAATATACGAAGGAATAAATAAGCATACGAGACAACGAACGCAACATCAACACGACACCGAAGGACTTTGTTCACTTTTAATAAAATCATGACGGAAGAGATCAGAAATATTACAAACCATATCAATAGACAACAGATACTCATTAGTGGATATATAAATAAATTTAAATACGACTCACAGAACAGGATAAAAACTTTAGAAGACGAAGTAGAGTTTATTGAATAGACTTATAGGATTGACAATGCTATATCCCTCCTTCGAAACCATATTGACACCATTGGACAGATAATATTTTGTTATAAATTAGGAATAATACCTTCTGATATCCTTACTGAGAAGGAAATTAATTTAATTAGCGACTTTGATAGTTACAGCAGAATGAAAATCCGGTCATTGCGGAGAACAACAATATTATCGTGACACTGTTAATCCCACAGTTCTCCAATAAAGTATTATCTAAAATATCATTTATCCCTATTCCTAACATCGCAAACAAATTCTTAATGCTGAACACATATGAAATATTAATTGATAACAATACAAATATATTCAATAAAAATATCAAAGATGATTTAGAAAAATTTAATTAAGATAGAAAACAAGTGCATGGAGAACATTCTAAAGTTCCAAGAGGCACATTGTGAATTAAAAACTGAGCAAGAATCTTCTGTTCTAGAGGTAGTACCAGGAGTACTTGTATTTAAAAGCTTTGATGACAATATAACACAAGATTGTAATGATTTAAAAATAAAGGAACATTTTTAATTAAATTCAAAAACTGTAATGTAACCACTTTAAATACAACATATACTAATGTTAATCTTAAAATTCACGAAACCTTTATCTTGCCAAACTTAATTATAAAAGTTAAAGAAAGGAAAAATATAAATAAACTAGATCTTAAACTTGAAAGTCTATATGTAAATCAGTTGAACAATGAAGACAACATAAAATTATTAATTAATAAAAACAGAGACACACATATGATTAGTTTAAGCTCAGACATAATAATAATATCATTAGTCATCGTATTTGTATCAATTTTCTATTACATAGTTAATTATAAGAAAAAATTGTATATCTCAAAATAATGTTGAAAACAATACAAAAGTAATTGAACCATATTTTCAGCTTGCAACAAAGAACTTAGCACTCTCCCCCAAGCCACCACGATTGTGGACAATCGACTTAAGAGGGGAAGAGTTAACACAAACAAAATTATAAATTCGTTTTAAATTTATTTTGATGACATGTAATATTTCAATTAATTCTTACTAAGTTTATTGAACTAAATTTTACAATAACTGATGGCCAGCGTCAGCTATTATTGCTTATTCAAAATTAATGTTAAATCACGCCACTTTTAAGAATGTCAAAGAATATAAAATAAGAGTTTTGTTAATTTAGTTTTTAGTTTTTAACCGAACTCATATTAATAAAAAAGATCGTAAAGATCGAAAATAAAAATAATATTTTTTTTAGTTCTTTGAACTAGAAAAATTATAACTTGTATAACGGAAGCACTTACTTCGTTATAGCGGTGATAGGAAAAATAACAACCCCTTTATTTGGTTGAATTATTGATTCTCAGTTTATTGTCTTTTCATTGAAACCTTAAATACTATTTTATTGCTGAGTTTTAATAACGATTAATAATAACAAAAATACGTTTAATTATGATTGAATTTGGTTGAATTTAATTTGTTATTGTCGTACCTCATTGTTTTGCTGCAGTTCAGTGCACTTTTTGGCGCGTTCCATAACTTTAGCAGAAACATGAGACATCCAGGCAATAAAAAATAGATTAAGCATAAAGTAAAATAAATGAAATGGACTTAAATGAATGACGTGTAATATTAAACGGTAGTTCTGTAAAAATTCAACTTAATTTAAAGCATACATAATTGTAATTCAAACCGAAATATTTTTTGTGTCACAAATTCTAAATTAAAGGAAAAAACAAAAATTAATGATAGTCGCAATTCAAGGTTGTAGTCGAAGTCAATGATTTTCACGGAGACGTACATACATATATGTACGTATGCACTTATGAAGTGAATTGTGAAAGTTTGAATACAACGAATAAGTTCATCAAATCAATGAAAAGATTCATTAACTTCAATGAACTTTTACATTGAGTAAAGGTTTGGATTCATTAAAATCAATAGTTAACTTCAATGAGTATACGAGCAATTTCAACGTAGGCATTCTCAACTTTAACGAACTGCTACATTGAATTTAACTTGTCTATAATTGGCATACGTTGAATCAATGATTTTTTCATGCATTTTATGTACCTTTTGGTTTAGTGTATACGATAAATTGTACTGTATCACGTAAAATCGTTTACAACAGATTAAAAAGTTTATTAGTATTTCTTTGCTATCCTGTCAATTCTATTTTACGTAATATATATGTTTTTATCTAAGTTTGCCTGTTTTTATATTTGTTTCATAAAAAATAAAACAATTTTGTTTCTGTTTGGATGTCTATACACATATATTTTTAATCTCTTTGTTTCATTTACATACATATATGACTTACATATGGAAAGACACACACACTCGCAAACTGTCACTAATGTTTGCGCCATTATTATTAGTTGTGTTCATTACTAAAAGTTTTTAAAAATTAGTAACAATTGTTACTGGGAAGTGTTCATTAACCCAAAAAATTGGTAATGAGAGAACATCAAAAGAGCGTAAAAAATTGAGATACTGAAATTTACATACAAGTTTTTACTAGTAACATTTTTACTGCTAATACTTTTTCAAACAGCTGTTTTGCGTTTGTGTTTACAGAATAAGTTGCTTAAAATATATTAAAAAATGTAAAATTTTATAATATTTTTGAAATTTTAGATTTTTAGTTATATTCAAAGTATATAAAACAGTAGATACCACAATTTCGCCTTAATTAGAATTAAGTCTTAAAATAATATGTCGTAAGTAATTGAATTAAATTAAAATTAAATAACGACATAAAATATCTGGGTGAGAGGATGTACATATGCAGTCAGTATACTTAGTGTTGTACATATTATGAGTGCCTATTTACCAGTTGCTTAGTGACAAATATATACTTTTATATATCCTGAAATATATTTGCAAATAATTTAAATTACCTTTAAATTAAAATCTCCAATTAAGTATAAAATCATTAGATAAAGCTTACCTTTGCAAGTATGGCGTTTCTAATTTGTGTTTACATTGATATTGTAGATTCGGTGAATGATGCGGATAAAGTCCTTTTAATCTTATATTGCTAATAAATATAAATCTGAAAGTTCTTTTCTTCTTCAAAAATTATTAAGATTTTAGAGCCTTCTTAAAATTATTTGCGAATATAAAACCAGTTGTTAAGTACTCATGGGTTTATACATTGCAACACAACTACTTTTAACTTGCAAATTTTGTACTAGTAAATCGTTCTGTTTACTTTTTTCATATTTTGAGAGTATTTTGGAAATTTCTGTCACTCTCGTTACCAATTTTACTGGTAAAAGTACATGAACACACCTATTGTCTCGAACAAATTTTAATTTTAAAAAATTTTGTTTTTTTTATACATACATATGTATATATACGTACGTACATACACATATACAAAGAAAAAACATGGTTATTGAATGGTCGTTTCAAACATTCTTTTTATTATTTGCCAAATATGTTTTCACGAATTAATTTTTATGGTACTGAATCAACTTGAACATATATCGCAAGGTTAAACTTAAAATGTTACTCATATTTAGCTAAACATTTGAATTAAGGAAAAGGTATATTTAACACAATAATTTGTGTTTACTTTAAGTTACATCATATATACAAATGTACATACAAGCAATGTTTATAAACAATATATTTCTCATAGCTCAATTTGGTTTCGGGAAAATGAAAACGAGGCACTTTTTTTTAGAAAAGAACAATTACATTATGAAGAAATTCTTGAATTCACAAAATGTATGTAAGTATGAACATAAAATGTATGTACTTAAATTCGTATATTAATATTAAATTCCTTTATGTACATGTGTGTATGTATGCATATTTGTATATACATTTGTATGTATAATACATGTATAATAGAAACAAACTTTTTTTAAATAGCTACGTTTTTCTCACGAACATAAAAATATGTTTGAGACGCAAACATTAATGTATGTTTACGATTCTGATTCTATCAATCATGCTTTTTCTTTGCGTGTTTATACATGAATGAATTTAATATTAACAAATAAATTTGAATATATACATTTTTATGTTTATTTATACAGTTTGTTCATTTTGTGGATTGTAAAATTTTTTACACCCCTAGGTCCCTTGAAGTAAGGTAATGTATACATATAACTTAAAGCAAACAAAATTATGGTGATAAACGTACCTATTCCATATATTATACAGCCGAAAATACAACGTTATAGTAGCAAATATTTCACTGAATCAGAGTAATATTTTAAGTTTAAAATAGCATATAACATTTAGTAGTAAATAAATGTTAAGAAAAAAAATTATGTTTAATTTATATTAGTATTATAAAAGATTAGTTAGGTCAGCATAACTATGTTTTTCTTTGCGTGCATAGTTAACAAAAGAAAAATTTATAAAAATATATATTATACTGGCCTTACTTTATTTTCTATATTTCATTTTATTTTACACAGTCACTCAAGTCAAAAAATAACTTTGGACCACAGACAAGTTCTAGCTATATTAACACACTTGATAAAACTAATGGTTCCCATAAAAATGATAATAGTGATGGTTTGTATTTGTTCGCACAAAGAGAGAGAGCAAGCAAACACGCAAAGATTATGAAGAATGTTACGTAATTAAGCATCCAGCAGTCATAGAAAGGCTAAGAAATATGGAAGAACACCTTAGAATACCCAAAAATCAAACCAAAAATATGTATCAACGACTTAATTCCATAGAAGAACGGTTAATATTCTTAGAATCCATGTCGCCGGAGTATTCTCATTTTTGGTAAGTAATAGCACGTTTGCACGACGATTTGAAGCACATGCTTCGCTAAGCTAATTGTTTCGCTAAGCTAATTGCTTCGGTTTGACAATTGTATTTAATAATCAACCTAGCAATTTTTGTTTTGTGAAAAAATTTTTAAATGGAGAAAAGTAGGTAAAAGCTTTATGAATAACTGAATATATTTATTATTTTACTTCCAGCAATAAGAAAATTCTATTTTTATAATGTAAAAATAATTCATTTCTGACAATTTTGTTATTTTTTGTGTTTTTGATTTTGAAAACTAGTTCATATAAACTCGCGATAAGAATTTAGAGAAGACACACATTTTTCACGCTTCGAAAATAGCTTCAATATGTAGGTACTTGATTCACTTTCAAAATTTTGTATGGCGATTAGGGTGTGACGATTAGAGGCATGAATAGAGAGGGAAGCACGTACCGTGGAAACATGGTATAAGGGAAATGTGTACTTCTTCTATGTACTAGCTTCTGAAATGTTATACTTTGTAAAATAATTATTTTCTAAAATCTTAAGAATTATAAAATTGGTTTCGTGGAATTTTCATGAATCTCATTTGCTATTCATTATTATGATGAAGTGCACTGTGAAACTCGAATATAATAATTTATGAAAAATTCATACACAAACAAACGTGAGAATATACTAAATATACCAAAGTTTATACACAAGTTCCATCCGTCGTGCCCTCGTACACGTCAGTTGTATATAAAGATATCCTGTGGTTCATATGTCGTATGTAAAACGGCGTTGAATTAATTAATAAACTCAAACTAATAATAAAATAAAATATTTTTCGCTATTATTTTTCCAAACTGATTCATTAAATTAGGTTTGTTAAATTCTTTACTTTTTTCCTTTCAATTAAGAAGGATTTTTGGTGATCAATTGCAGTGATTAATAGTCTTTAAAGAAGACAAGAAAAGTAAATTTGAAGACTTATTAGCTGGGGTACAACCTAGCTGTTTCATATCTGCTATGATACTCCTCAACATCCTTTTGCTTCGAACTTCGGCTTCATATAAACATGCACTGTTTTGCATTGCTGCTCTGTCCATATTTAATTTTGTATCAATTACTTCCAATTTTCATCACTTTCTTCTACTTGTTGCTTAAATGACTATTTCATCTCAGAGCGACAATATAAACTGTTTTTATTTTATTGTTATTTGTATCATTTATATGAGTGTCGGTGCAGAATAAAAGACATCCTGGGTACGAATTCGGGTGTTGATGAGTATCGTGGCGGATATGATACTTCTAGCTATACCCAGTTAATGTTGTTTTTCTTTGTTTAAAATCTAATATCAATCATAACAATAAAATTTGTATAGAAATGAACTTGAGCCTAGTTATCCTAGTGCATCTCAAATATGCTTTTCGGTTTATTTTAGTGAGACTATACATGGTAGATATTGGAAAAACTACACTGAAATAATCTATTCAAAAAGTTTTATTGTTATTGTGATAAAGACTACAAAATATAAAAATTATTCTTATAATATATTGTACAAGAGTTAGCAATTTTCTACAAAATAATCTGAAATGTCAAAAGTCAATAAATCTTTAATTTCGGTTGATTCAGACTCTTCTTTTTCTATTTCATAACTAATATTAGGTAACCATTTTGTTCTTATGGAGCATATTACTGGATCCGATGATATTAGCAAATATTCCATTAGGTCCATGTACAATTTTCGAGCTTTTGCGTGTGTTGAAAAGTCTAATTTTTTTAACATCTCTGTTTCTAGCCTCTTGGGCTTCTTCTGTCAATTCACCTAAGCCCAGCATACTGTTTGCTATTATTTCTTTCCCATGAGCCAATACTCTAAAAGTTGGGCATTAATTTTCAGGGATATATGGTGCTTTATAAGTCTTGAGTTTCAGAAGCAAGCTTTTTGAACATGTCCCTGTTTATTTGTTTTTGCTGTTAATCACTGCCAATATTATTTTGAAGTGCTTTAATATATTTATATCAATACCAGTAATTGAAGATGTCATATCTGGATTTTCAAGGAAGCGTCTTGCTGATCCTATCGTTTGAACTGCCATAACCGTGAACTGGCTTGTCTATAATTAAACCTAATTGTTCTTTAAATTCTATCCGAATTCGTTCCTTCTCATCTTTCCGTAACTTTTGTAAGTCTGAATTATTTTTGCTGCAATATTTTCTTTTAATGTTGTCCAATACTTTATATCATACGCAAGTTGTAAACAGAATTCCAAAAATCTTGTCCTGGCATGAAGTGGTGAAATTTCAAATTTTAAAGCATCTTCATTTATACTTGTTTTAGAATTGTCACGAAACTGTGTACTCGATTTTCCACAGATATTACATTTCCAGGTGGATGATGTATCTGTTTAGCATTTGCAAATTTCCCATCAATCATTGTTAATTGTCCTTGGAATGCCACTTTTATAATCTTTTTGCATGCTTCAATATGTATTGGAGATACTGCGTTAATTTGCGCCTTCAAATTATCAATATATTCATTGATTGTTGCTTTATTTTCTTTGACATACTCAAAAGTATTGGTTACAATAACTTAGATCCTGGCTTTAAATTTATCCATATATCTTCGAGTGTGACAGATTATTGAGGGATGAAGTTGGTTATTTAAGCGCATCCATAGTGGAACCATAGAGGCCGTAAATAATGAGGAATAATCTATTCCAGAGCTGCTTCCGCTCTGTTGTTTGTATTCAGAAAATCCAGATGTTCCATCGCATCCCATTTGAACATGAAAATGAGTTCATGGTCCTTACATTTTTCTATGTCACTTTCTAGCAAACGTCGATATAATTCTCGATGCAGTATTTTCAAGCAATTCCGACACGCTAACTTTCGCACCTTCAAGGAGACTTCCAATGGTTGTTGTATTGGCTGCACTATTTCATATTTCATTTGTCTTATTGATTTCGCTAGGGAAAGATATCGTAGCCTTTTCCAATAACAGCCGTCCTTAAAATGTTGTATTCATTTCGAGTTAGTCCCATATTAAGAATAAGTCCCAAAGCCTCTTCGTTTTTTTCTTTTTTTATTATTTATTGAATCTTCATAAATTGAACTAACAATAAGTTTGCAAATCTTAAATCTACATACATAATTAATTAAGCCCCACCAATGTCAGACTTAATGCTAAGGTTTAATATATGTTTATGTATTATTCATTAATGGTAATGTATTTTTAGTGAAATGATAATTTTCGTTACATATTTTCTAAGGATTATTGTTTGTGAAACTGCTGATTGAGCTGCAGTATCCTCTTTTTAATCTAATGGCCACGAAAGATTCAAAATACTGCGTGCAAGGTTGGGATGTGACTCCAGTTTTATTAAACATTTTTCTGCGACCTCGGTGATTTCTGTAGTTAAGTGGCATATTCAAGTCACGATGAATATTTAAATTTCTGACATACCATGGAGCTGAAGTAAGTAAACGTAAAATATTGTTCTGCCATCTTTGGAATTTTTCTACAAGAGAGATTGATGCTGTGCGCAATAGTTGTACACCGTATAAACCATATTGGCTTCATAAGCGATTTATATATTAAAAGTTTGCAGTCTAGGCTGAGTGTAGATTTCTTCCTATCAACTAATGGTGCTGAGCTAGTTTAAGCTTCATCTGTGTCAGTTTTGCTTCAATGTGGAACTTCCAAGTAAGCCGTTGATCTAGATGAATACCAAGATATTTAACGCGTGAGTGTTGAGGAACAACTTGATTATTTATACGAATTGGTGGGCATGTTTCACGTAGTATAAATGTCACGTAAACACATTTCTGTTCATTTACTTTTATTCTCCAGAGCTCTAACCATTGTTCAAACTGAAAATATATTCCTGGAGATGTCGGGTCGCTTCTGAGGTATTTTGTGTGTACTTAGGCAAGCTGTATCATCGGCAAATGTCGATGTGAATATTGCTACCAACAGGCATATCAGACGTGTATATCAAATATAAAGTGGCCCCAGTATGCTACCCTGTGGCACACCGGAAGCAATATATTCGGGTAAACTAACAAACTCACCTTCTTTCACAACAAACTTTCGAGGTAATATAATTTTCCAAAAGCTTGACTATGTTCGTAGGCAAATGAAGTTTTAACTTCAAAATCAGACCTTCGTGCCACACTTTATCAAAAGCTTGAGATACATCAATAAATAGTGCTGAACAATAACTTTTGCTCGAAGGCGCTTCTTATGACTTGAACCAATCTATGCGTTTGTTCAATAGTACCATGTTGTCGTCTAAAGCCAAATTGATGGTCTGGAATACAATTACGTTCAGCTAGTATTGGAGACAATTTTGTCACAAGTAGTTTTTCGAAGAGCTTTGACATTGTTGGTAATAAGCTTATAGGCCTATATGACTCAGCTTTAGTCAGATCTTTACCCGGCTTTGGTATCATCTTGACCACTGCAACCTTTCAGTTATTAGGAAAATATTCCAACCTCAACATAGCATTGAAAATGAAAGCAAAATTTTACTGCTACTCGAGGCAACTCGATCAGCATCTTGTTACTAATCCCATCAATACCCGGAGCCTTAGGATTAAGATTTGCAATTACATTTTGTACTTCATGAAACTCAGAAGTCACTGGATGAGGAGGTGATGAAACAGTACTAGGCAAATCGACAACGTCCGCACATGCGTTTGGGGTGAAAACAGTTTTAAGTGGTCAGCAAACAGGTTACCTTTTCACAATCGCTTCGTGCCCAATATCCACTTGAATTGCGTAGGCGGCTTGAACTGAACTGGCCTTTAAGGTTTCTAGCCGCTCGCCATAAAAATAGTTGGTTTCGATGTTGCATCAAGATTTTCCAGATATTCTTTAAACGATGCAGTTTTTCAGATGCTAGCAAATTTCTTAACTGTGTTGTACATTCTCTAAGTCTGGCTTTATGCTGGGGAGATCTGTGTTGCTGCCACTCTCTCTTCTTTGCTCTTTCTTTTCACTTACGAGGCGTTGAATATCTGCAGAGAATATGCCTCGTTTATCATTTGTTGATGTCTCAATGCCCAGTTCAATGTCAATGGCTACTAAGGTACTTTTTACGGCTTATTACATTCATATTTGTGAAAGGTAGCTTGTATCTTTGTGGGATACGAATGGATACAAGAGTAGGAGAGTGATCGGAAGACAAATCTAGTGATGCCTCCACATCCACTAATTCTCTGGAGATGTTCTTTGTGACACCAAAATCTATAACATCTGGAATTTTTGTCTGTCAGACGGCCAATATGTAGGTTCCCACTTGAGATGACGTCTAAGCCCATTTTGTAATTGTGTTGAACAATGTTCGAACTTTAGAGTAAGAAACTTGTAACATTCCTAATATTGATCTGCAGTTATTTTGAATCTAAGAGGGGAAATATACTGTATATTTTGACCACAATTTTCTATGCATATTTTTTGCTCGAAGATACTCTTCACTAATATTATCTAAAAATAGTGTTTGAGTCTTGGTTTTATTAAAATGGTGTGCCACCACATGCCCTACCCTCGGATCCTTTGGAAACGTATAGTGTGTAGCCATTTATTTCAAAAATACTTCGTGGTCAAATGAGTCTCGAGATCAGCATTACATCAATACCTTTTTTCTGCTAGGAAGTGTTCGAGTTCATTTTATGTTGGCGAATGCCGTTAGCGTTCCAGAAACATATTTTTATGGTGTTGATGGTTTATTGACAGTAGCTTGAAGCAATGTATTTTGCATACGCGACATTTTGCATAATGCTAGTCATTGTTGTTGTGAAAGTATTTACTGTTTGAACCAGAAAAACGATGAGAATGTAAAACACACAAATCGTGTGTTGTGTTACATTTTGTTACATGATTGATGGAATCCTATACAAATGTAACGCCGACCAGGATTCAGAAAATGGGCAACTGGTTATACCCAGGGCAAACCGAAAGTAAATAATATAAAATAAAATGATCCACTGTCTGGTTATTATGGAATAGACAAAACGATAATTCGCATAACTCCACTGTTCTATTGGCCAGGTATTCGAAACGATAGAACAAACTATGTCAAGACATGCAAAGAATGCAAAAAATATAAGCCAACGAATATAAAACCAAGTGAATTGTTACAAACGTTATGTTCAAATAATAGATTTGAAATTGTTTTCTGGATCTTTTTGGCCCTCTGCCTAGAACACATGAAGGGTATCAGTGGATACTTATTGTTGAAGATATATGTTGTAGATGGGTGGAACTGTATGCACTTAAGGAAGCAACTTCCGAGAATTGTGCGCTTACATTATTAAATGAGGTTATTTTGAGATATGGAGTACCACGCAGAATACATACAGACAACGGTACGCAGTTCATATCAGCCCTGATGCAAAAACTTACCTTTTGTCTAGGAATCAAGCAAACATTTACTGCTATCTATCATCCGGAAGCTAATCCGGTGGAAAGAAAATATCGTGATCTAAAAACTCAACTTTCAATTTGGTCGGAAAAGATCATAGAAAATGGGATACAATGTTACCAGCAATTCGGTTCGCAATGAATACCGCCAAATGTGATAGTACTGGCTATTCACCTGCCTACTTAACTTTTGGCCGTGAGTTGAGGACACCGACTGAAGTAAACTACGATTTGAAAGCTATTGTTAAGGCTGAGAATTTCATCCCTCAAAAAACGCCTCATTTGTTAAAACTTGCAGATACATTAGAGTTGGCGAATGAAACTCAGATACAAATGCATGAACGCAACAAGGTTTTGGCTGACTAAAACGAAAACCGTCACACCAATTCAAAATCGGGGATAAAAGTTTTGTGGCGACACATATATTAATCAAGGCAAAAGATGGTATAACATCGAAATTTGCACCACGAAGAGATGGTCTATATGCAGTACTAAAGGCGAATGGTTCATCATGTTATACTGTAGCAGCGCTGGGCAGCCCGAATGTACCATTAGCAACCCTACATAATTCCCTTATGAGGGGAAGCTGCGCAACCAATTTACCCAATCTAACAACAGAACACAGCAGCCTAATAACAAAACACAATAACCTAATAACAATCACAGTTTGAGAAGGGTTGAAACATGTGAAGAAAGCATGCAACAGCACAACCTAACAAGATCGAAACGATTAGAGGACAGGGCAAGAAGCCATAGTCATGGTCTCATTCTCGGGACGATAAATACACCATAGGGGAAGGATGTAACGGAGCTTTTGGAGTATTTAAGTTGTTTATACATATGTATTGTATTCTATTTTTTCTGTTCTATTTTTATTATGTTTCTTTTTATGTTTTCACTTTGGATTTTTACTTAATTTGAGTTTATTTTATTTGTTCTCTCAAAGAAAACCAAGAGCGAAGAGAACATTTTGTTTCGGGTGCAATGCTTAACATTGAGTTTATGTTGTTTGAGTAGTAGACCTCTTCACTTAAGTGTGTGTTCTTTCCATGCAACGTTCACTCAGTTTCCTAAGATTCTTTTATTTATGCTTCTATTTTTTGTTTTACATTTGGAATGTAATATTTATATTTATTTGTTTGTATTGATATTTTACTCAGCATTTTATGAGCGTCGTGCTGGTGAGTACGTTTGTGGAACACTTAGACGACTTGTGTGCTTCGGCATTAGTCAAGTAAGGTCCTAACATAGTAACATTATTCTTATTCTAATTGTGACTGCCAACCAATAAAGGTCGAAAAAAGGAAAAATACTTAAGCGCATTTTTATTTAAATAATAAATACTAAGACATAGAAAGACCTTCGGGACTGCTGTGTCTAGTAGTAAACTGAAAGCGGGTACTCGCAAGAATATTGCTTTACCCGAGCCAGTTTAATAAATTAAATATAATTCCCTACTTATACTGGGCGAAAACGCTCAGTTATAATATATTTATCATTTCATTGTTTGCTCAAAGTTCAGTTTTTTGTAATTTTATCAGTTCACTTCAATATATGTACCATTGCGAGTTGAAATTGTCAAAATTCTTGCGTTTGCCATCTACGGAACACCAATCTTGCACTAGTAAAATGAGCAAATTCTGCATGAAAGTTTAATTATGTTGACAAGACTTGTGAAGAAAAATCAACGAGGTTAAGAAAGAATACAAAGAAAACACCACAAATTACATTGGCTGCGAAGTTATTCGAAATCCTCTTGTAATGGATGGATTTTTTCTAACTCCTCCATTAGCTTTTAAAATTAGCTTCCATTGTTGATCAAAATTTTCAATATTATTAGCTTCAAAGTGTTCCTTCTTTTTTAAATTTTTGCACTTTTATCTTTTTAAGTTTTCTTTAACATTTCAAGATGACATCACGCAACACAAAACCAATGTTTACTATGCTGCTAATCATCTATAATTTGCAATATTGCCAATAAAGAACACAAATCTGCGTAAGAACGTAAAAAATTTCGATATGTTGTATTGCCTCCGCCAAGCAGAATAGAGGTGAATATCACCACTACTGGTCCAACTTTCGTCACGTTCATTGATCAAATTACTACAGACAATACATGTCCATAGAAATACACATGAATGATTAAATTAATATACTCATAAAACACGATGCAAATTACAAAATAGTAAAATATTCATCTTGATCGTGAAAACGCAATCAACAATATCCATTCATTCCATACGACGAATATTTTGTACGTTCAACATGTATACCGGTTTATAAAATCATGATTTCAGGAATATACTATATACATATATATATATATATATATGTATGACATCAAAATGAACGACAATTTAATACGACATTAATAATAGGAAATACGAGGCTTTGTTGCTAAATATCAATAATCGCAATATTGCCTTTAAAGAATACCAATTTTTACAAAAACAGCATCTTGTTGTATTGTCGCCGCTAAGCAGAATAAGGGTGATTATTTTAAACAACCCTAAAATTCTTAGCAGTAAAAACATTTAGAAAATTAAAAAAAATGTATATGAAAACACATTTTTCAAATTGTAGCTGAGAACAATTTGATGAATAAAGAAGGACGTACCACGCTCTTTTGTTATTTAAGAGATTTGTTCTACTCTACGAAGCAAGAAAATGATACGCCCGGAGTTATTTGTTCTTATACTGGGCACGTTTAAGAATCCAAATCATTCATGTATGAAATAGAATAGGATTTGGTTGGCCCTTTAAAAAACTGATCACTGTGATTGGCAAAAACAGAGTTGTAACGATTATAGACAATTGGATAACGTTACAATTTTGAAGAATTTGCAATTCTAATTAGAGAAGCTATTTTGAACATCCAATATTTTAATATTACGGAAAGACACAAAACGACATTTTTTCACCTCTTTCGTTCAGTACAAATTTCATGAAAGTTTGTAGGATTGTGTAAATAATTTACATATAATATACTAATGCAATTTGCTAAATTGACCTTCTTGAAATTTTGTTAATATCGCCTTTTATTTCATAAAATCTGCATATTTAGAAGCGTTTATTAATCCATTGCGGTTTATAGAATGAAGAGCAAATATTAAGCCGTCTTAGCGGAAACGTGATGATCGCTGTTGCGCCCTTCAAGCCTCTCAACGATCCCTTCTATATCACTGATAGAATATTCTTTTCTTTCGTACTGCTTCACTTCGCTCATTATATCTCGTGTTTTATTATTCATTACATAACAATGTCTGACCTGCAATAGAAAACAGTTTTTAGGTAATTATATCTGAGGGTGTCAGTTTTTTAAAGGTGCTTTTACGTGGTAATACAAGTATTACGACAAAAGAATTCTGTGCGTTAAACAAAATCTTATCATATAAAAGCAAAATGTATTGAGTATTGAGAATACGGACGCAAAATTTGACAAGCGGTCGGCAGATGTTTTCCTTTTATAAAACTCAAGTGTTATCATCACACCAGAGCTGTATCTTATAGTTACCAGTAGCAGCATTGTCAGTACTTTGAAAGTGGCTACATTTGTATACAATAAATTAGAGGAACAATCAATGAACCTGGCAAATGCTCATGTTGTTTTTCTAAATTTGTAAAATCGCAACCGTCTGCTATTTATTTTTGCTGCTCAGCAGTTTTACCATTTTACTTTGATTCTACAAAATCTAATCGTGTAAACATTGTAACAGACTTTTGTTCTCATTTTTTGAAATACGAAGAAGATTTCACAATATTTGCATCACACAAAGTCGTTCTACTTTGTATTACCATGTAAAAGCACCTTAAGCGGCATAAGTTTTCGGCTTTGGTTCCTTCGAACTTACAGTTCGTTTACGCATTTTTCACTAATATATTCACGTTTTCGAATTGAAAAGCATACTGTTTTAAATAGTTTCTACCTACTTGTCAATTCAAAGTTCAACCTAAACAGATTATTATTTAGAAAAAAAAAATATGATTGATTTCAATGGAGTTTTCCTTTTCGCCAAAAATGCTACCCTCATGCTACACTTTGCTGTTTATCATGTTCATCGAAAAAACGTGATACACTTATACACATGCTGCACGTAAAACTGGCAGAAAGTTGCCGATCCTACACTCAACTTGATTCGAAGTGTAGATACTGTCCTTTTTATCATCTTTGCCTTTTGTGCAGGTAAGAATTTTTTATTCATTTATTTGTAATTATTGAAATGGAAAGAAATTTTATAGTATGCAACTTTTTCAGAGAATTGTCAACTACAGCCAAAAAATTTATAGTCTATAAAAGTATGTTATTTTCAAGTATTTTATTAGAGAATCTATTAAACTTAACTAAAGTTATCAAATTTGACGTTTATTTGTAACATATTTTGAAATATTCAAGAGTAAATTCGAATAATTGCAAAAGTTGTGTTTTACACATTTCTATTGCATGTTTTGTTTTGATTAATGATCTTTAAGAGAGCATATGTAGTGCCATTTGCTTTTGCAACTTATTTATTTAAAATGTGAGAAAATGTAAAAGTAACTGAAGCAATTGAAATTACGGTAAATTTTTCGTGGCATTATCGTATATTTGGATGTAGCGACATTGAAAAGAAAATTTTATCAGTGAGTCGAAAATATTTTGCAATACGCAACAAACCCAGTAGCAATATACATTTTTATTGTAATAAAACAAACAATTGTTTGAAAATTACTAGCACTTTGTTTTTTTAAATTGTTTTAAGTTTATAAAGTGCGACATTGTGGCATAAAATGTATACATACATAAATTAAAAAAAACCTAAATCCATATTTTTATGTATATGTCCGAATTTTTGATAGATGAATAAAAATAGCGCAGAAAAAAAAAATAAAGCCAATTGTAAACGCATTTCTCCAATCTTCCCAATTTAAACTCTCATACAGTTCGGACACATCATTTTAGTGGCTGAATTTCTGTGATAAGTGGAAAAACTTTTTTGCTTTTGTGTTTTGCCAAACACCCATAGGTGAAAATTAATTTATATTTGAAACTCTTTAGTGCTATTGACACTTTATTTTAAAACAGTAAAAAAAAAACAATAAATAAACAGCTAAAATAAAATAAATAAACAAAATAAACAACAACAAAAAAAAAAAAACTCAATCAGTGATATTGAACATTGCTCTTTATGAGCTCTTCAAATGTAACTAACTGTGAAGTGAGTGTAAATGGCAGAAATGCTTATCTCTGGAGAGTAACTACCTTACGGCCAAACCAATTTCTCGTGCACGCTCAGTTTCTCTTACTCAGTCAACTGGTGACTTATTGAGAATACCGTTACTTCAAAAATTTAATTACGTCGGCAGCATCATCTGCCTCAGGTTCATATAGTTCGCTCAACCAAGTTGAGACTATTATTAACAACGTTCAGAAACCCAGGGTACAAGTCGGAATGGACAGTATCATCGGTGCCAAAAATTTCTAGAGATAAGGATGCCGACTCCATAAACTCCCATAATCGTTTCTCGTTATTGAAAGACAAGAATGATGAAGTCACTGTTACTACAAAATCTTCCAAACCACCTCCAATATATTTAAGGAAAAAATTCGAATGCCCTCGTTAAAAAATTAATTTCAGCCATTGGTGAAGGCACTTTTTATGTAATACCTATAAAACGCGGTAATATAGATGAGACTAAGATTCAAGTTAATACTGAAACAGACTACAGGAAGATAACCGCAGAACTGGATAAAGATAAAAAGGATTATTATACCTATCAGTTGAAAAGTGCCAAGGGTATGCAAATTGTTTTGAAAGGCATAGACTCATGTGTGGATCCCCTAGAGGTAAAAGGAGCTTTGAGTGACCTAGGTTTTAAAGTAAAAATGTTATTAATTTGAAAAATCGTGAAAAATTCCCCAACCAATGTTCCGTGTGGAATTGGAACCAAACGATACTAAATTAAAAAATGAGATTCATCCTATTTATGATCTCAAATACCTGTTGCACCGAAAAATTACTGTGGAGGAGCCCCACAAACGTACAGGGCCAGTTCAGTGCCACAACTGTCAGGAATATGGGCACACAAAAACGTATTGCAAGTTGCCAACAGTTTGCGTTGTGTGTGGGAACTACATGGTACGGCTAATTGTAATAAGCCGAAAAATAATCAAAACTACAAAAATGTAGTAATTGCGGGGCAATCATACTGCTAATTACAGGGGTTGCCCGGTGTATTCTGTTGTAAAGCAGTCCATGAAACCAAAACAAACCCGTGTCAGATCAGGACGAAACGTATTTCTGCCCCTGTCGCTTATCCCCAAATGGCAAAAGCAACCACAAACAGGTATCGTATGCTGATTAAGAATAATTCTGAAGTAAAGAAAAAGGTCGAATCAACAAATATTTCACCAAATATGGACTTTAATTATAGTCGCCTTGAAGCCACTGTTGAAAATCTGGTTCAAACAATAAATAATTTTACAACCACAATGACTAGCATGATGCAAGAAATGCTGCGTATGCAAATACATTGCTTCAAGCTATTGTCAATAGACCATGAACACCATAAAAATATGTTTCTGGAACGCTAACGGCATTCGCCAACATAAAAATGAACTCGAGCACTTCCTAACGGAAAAAGGTATTGATGTAATGCTGATCTCCGAGACTCATTTGACTACGAGAAGTATTTTTAAAATAAATGGTTACACGCTATACGATTCAAAGGATCGAGGGGTAGGGCATGTGGTGGCACACCCATTTTAATAAAGCCAAGACTCAAACACTATTTTTTAGATACTATTAGTGAAGAGTATCTTCAAGCAATGAAAATATGCATAGAGAATTGTGGTCAAAATATAATTATAGCATCAGTTTATTCCCCTCTTAGATTCAAAATAACTGCAGATCAATATTAGGAATGTTACATATCTCTTGAAACTCGCTTTCTGGCAGATAGTGATTACAATGCAAAACGCACCTACTGAGGTTCCCGTCTAATTACTCCCAGGGGTCGAACATTGTTCAACTCAATTGCAAAAAAGGACTTAGACGCCATCTCGGGTGGGGAACCTACATATTGGCCGTCTGACAGACAAAAAATCTCCAGCAGTTAAAGGTATATGTGCTACGAACATAGTAAAGCTTTTAGAAGTTTACATCACCTCCCAAAAGTTTGCAATGAAGGAGGGTAGTTTTGTAAGTTTACCTGAATATATTGCTTCCGCTGTGCCACAGGGTAGCATATTGGGGCTACTTTTGTATTGAATATACACGCCTGATATGCCAGTAGGTAGCAATATTCACACATGTACATTTGCCGATGATACAGTTTGCCTCAAGAAGCATCCGGACATCTCCAGGAATATATTGTTCAGTTTGAACAGTGGTTGAAGCTCTGGAGAATAAGAGTAATGAACAGAAATGTGTTCACGTGACATTTACACTACGAAGGGAAACATGTCCGCTAACTCGTATAATCAAATTCTCAACACGCAATACGTAAAATATCCTGGTATTCACGTACATCAGCGGCTTCAGCGTGCACATTGAAGCTAAAACCTACACAAAATGAAGCTTAAATTGCCTCAGCTCCATTGGTTGATAGGAAGAAACTCCACGCCTAGACTGTAAACTTTTAATATATAAATCGTTTATAAAGCCAATATGGTTCTATCGGTGCGAGTTATGCTTATGCATATGCGTATACACACACACACACGCACACACACATATATATATATATATATATATATATATATATATATATATATATATATATATATATATATAAGGGTAGAAGCGCGATAAGCAAAATAGACATAATATTTCCTGTCTCACAGGCAAAATACCAAATACCCACAAACCAATAAACAATTAACAAGAAGACACATGATAATTACCATGTGCAGACGTACCCTTAATGTAGTAGAACTAGACCTAAGCAAATATTTGGCAGCAATAAATAAATAATTATAGACGACAGCATATTATCAGTTTGTCCCATAAACAAAGTATTGAACAAAGAAAACCATTATTGAACTCTGTACGAATATAGTAGAGATAAGACTTAGAAATAGTATAAATAGTGTCGGTCTGTGATCGCATCAATAATTATTTTATTTACTGTTCTTTAATTTACTGTTTTTCATTAAATTTAAGCCCTAATATTTGATACCATCCTAATGAAATTTAAATTAAATAATTTGGTGCTTTGTTACGGTTAGATGTGCAGAATAAACTTTGTTGTTTTCAAAAGCAATTTTTAACAACTGCATTTTGTTTTTGTTCAATTATATTAGCGGATTATTGATCAACAACAGCAACAATGATAGTAATGAATTTTATTGCCTTTTTATGAGTTGCTTCGTTAAGGTAAAGTTGAATTGCTGTTGTTGTCAGTAATCAGCATATATATATGTACATATTTTTAAAAAGAAATAGGTGTATTTTAGTCTTAATATATATTGTGAACTTGAGACACTAAAATTGAATATTAAAAACAAATTTCCAATTATTGAGAAAAACTGTGAATTAATATAATTACTTCAATTCAAAACCATGGGACCAGGATTTGTTAGCCTACATAAATTTGACGACCGAGACAGGACACCCAGTCCTAGATAGTCATTAGATTTTATTGAATTTTTCGAACACTATATTACGGCTGTGGCTTAAATTACGAGCTGTAATATATTTGAGGTTCAAACAAATCTTTGTGGTTACTGGTTTTTCTTTTAGTGCAATACAGTGGAAAAGGAGGAAAATGAAGTTCAATGCTGCCAAGAATTGTCACCGCTCAAGCAAGAACGAGCTAACATGAATAAAAATATTACAAATTTAAAGAAAAAGGCAGAGAAAGATGGTAAAAAAATGGATGCTACAATTTTAGAATGCCGCTAAGAAATTCTCGAATCATATTTCAAACAACTAAGCCACATCCAAACTAAAATTGAAAATTTGTGTCCTTCCGATAATGAACGAGGAGACAATGAAGTATTTATTAGTACCAAAACAATAATTATGGATATTTAAAGTCTCATCATGACTCTCTATTCATTGGCCAGTTACATGAATTACTGATTTGCTGTTCCTCATCTGTCACGTCTTCATTTGCTGAAATTACCGAAATTTGACGGCAAGTATGCAGAATATGAAAGATTTATTACCTTTAACAATATGGTCGATGATAATGCAACAATATCAAATATCGACAAATTCAATTATCTGATTAATTGTTTGGGCTTGCAGTTGTGGAGCCATACCAGGTAACTGAGCCCAATTACCAGAAGACTCTGGAAAGGCTGAAGGAAATGCATGATAACAAAGTGCTTATATTCTTAGAACATCAGTGACTTGTTTAATGTGCCCACATGGCAAAGGTGATAGCAATTCATTAAGAAAATAATAGATAATTGCTCAAGGGATTGAGGCTCATTGTTGTCAATTGAACTGAAGTTGAAGTTCTAAATAGTCTCCTAATTCATAATGTGTTGTCCAATTGATACTAAATTAAATTATGATGTAAACAAGATTTGAAGGTCTTACCTAGTGGGATACATTCTTTAACTTTTACAATAATAGTAATGGGCAATTCAACTGCTTCAACAAAGGGCACACTGTTTCAAAATGTCCATCCAAATCTTGATGCAAAGTATGTAAATCATCGCACCATACCTTATTGTACATATTTATCATCATTCAACAATGAGGAAACATCAGCAAACAAAATAATAATTAAAATTGTTCAGCTTAAGATCTTTTTAATTATTTATTTTTCGATATTTCGCAACAATTTGTTAGCATCGTCAGGAATTTTCTATCGTTTTTATTTTCTGTTATTTTTATAAAAATTTAAAACAACAAAATTAAACTCATACAAACATGCATACATACAATTCAATGTTTTGAAAAATTATTTTAACAAACACATACAATATTGAAAATTAAAACAATTTCGATGATACACATACATACATTCAAAAATTATTTATAAAATGAAATATTTTGTCATATAACATTTAGAAAAATTTTATATATATAATGTTGGTTGTTTATGGTTTGAAACTATAATATAAATAGTTTTACACCATAGGATATAATGATTGTGAATTTGATAAATTTTGAACAAAATGAATGTTGCTTAAAAATTTACTTATTATAACGAATACGCCTTTAACAATTAATTTTGATACAATACAAAAGTTGACTAAACAATAATAAAAATAGCAAACAAATGTCAATAAATAAATATGTACATGAATGATTTTGTATAATTATATATAAGAAACATAAAACAACTACATATATATATGAAACAATCAACATCAATTTTTTTTAATAATTATTTATAAAATAATAAATATTAACAATATCCTTATATATATAACATTTTACATTATGTACCTAATTTTTTACTGACTAAATATCTATAATTCTGCGCTAAATTATCTGTATCTATTTTAAATTTATTCTACGTGATATTGGTGTACTAATTATCTCTAACATTTCTAACATAAAACGTTTCTTATAATTATTTTCTGTCCTCAAAATTGAAACATTTTCAAAATGAGGATAATGATTTGATCTTGCACAATGAGAAGATAATGCTGTCTTTGAGAATTAATATCCCTGTATCTCTGGTCTGATTTATGTCCTGCAATTCTAGTCCGTAATTTATTCTTAGTT
>BGZK01003591.1:0-22480 GCA_005406025.1 Eumeta japonica
TATTTACGATAGCAGCCGGTGACACAAAAGAAATAGTAGCATAATCTATAAAAAGTGAACTTGGTGTTTCTGTACGATGAAGCGCCCATCTCTGAATTTACTAAACGAATTTTAATGCGATGCAAGTATAATAACCTATATTTTATTTTTAATACGGCATCGGCATTGAAATTGAAAGCTGGACACAGGGAGCAGAATTGAAAGCCAGGACCGGGATTGGGTTCGAACCGAGTTTCGGATCAGGACTAGAATCAAGAGCGGACCGCGATCGAAATCAAGAGCAGTACCGAAACCATAACTGTAAGCGGGAACAGGATGGACAAAGGAATACATTCCAAGTCCACGTAAGGAAGCCGTGCGCGGAACGTTAGTTACATGATATAACATAAGCTCTCATCTATTCTCTAGAGTCTAGAGCGATAGAGAGACCACAGATTCCCCTCATTTGCAATAAACCCAAGCTTGTCGATTCCGACTCTTATAATTCGTCTCCTTTACTATGTAATCAATTTGATTTGCATTAATGCTTTCTAGGGTGACCCTACCAACACTAGATCTTTCTTCGATCTATTTTCGAAATGATCAATCTAACTCCCACTTTCCATTTATAAAATCTTTATTCTTATATGTACCATCAAACTATGCAGTTTAGTCATATAACTATTTCTCGACTGACACCTATACTACACGATGCTTCTGACACAGCCACCTTCACTACTGTACACGAGTGTAAAACCATAACTTAACATAAGAATTAGATTTTTCTGTTTATATCAATTATTTGGCACAGCGTGAAAGACGTCATTAAATGCATTTTCAGAATTTTACTCTTTTCAATTTGTCATTATGTTTGCTCTCTTTTATAAACTAACAATATTTATTGATTATTATATTTTTTTCAACAAATATTTTTTCACGTGTTCAACTTTTCACTTCTATTGCAGTAGTTCCTTCAGTATGTTCGCCTCTTTTAAACTCCATGGTCTTATATTTGAAAAACCGTATGGAACTTAATTTACTACCATATCATTCCTTGTCAAATAGCCCTGAGTCTATAGGAAATACAACTAGTTTGGCACCAGTCATTTTATATACGACCACTTTTTCAAAGTTTATTAAAGACGGTTCAATGCTTTCCGTTACTATATCTTGCTTTCTCCAATAATTTGAAAGATTCAAACAATTTTTCCTGCTTTCATGTTAGACTCATTGTTTGTAGTTTTTGATGCTAATTTCCCAGTTATCCATCCTCAAATAATTAGTTATAACAACAATGCATATTTATTATTGAACTCTATCCCTATAGCGAAAATATCGTTCAATTACTTCTCGTATACGAGTATCATGCTTCAAAATTGTTCTGAGCTGTTTAACCCTACTAAAAAAAAAATCGTTAAACCGTACATCTTTTTTTCTTTTATGTTTTATTATATGATAATTGAATCTCTTTTTAACCTATATTTGGCTTCTGGACCATAGTCAATGTTAAATTTTATGAAAGGATAGTATCCGACAACACCAGTCGAGTATGCGTCGAATGTGCTGTCGTGAAAGGTATGATAATTTTCAAAATATTATTTATTATTGTGATATATTCAGGCGTCGTATATTCACCTCTCATCAACAAATAAGCGTTCCGTTCGAAGAAACGAATAGATCACAAAGCCGCCGGCGCGCTACAGAAAGTTGAGTACGAGAATAGAGGACTCGCTTTGCTCGCAAAGAATAATGTACAGCGAACAGGGTACACGGGACTCGGAAACAATTTTAAGAGAACTCGGAAAATAGTCGCTCCGATAAATTTGAATGATCCCAGGACGACTTAGCTGCGCAGACAATGGACTTTATATCTCGGATCGAAAGCCACCATAGCAAAAGCGTTGGAAGTTGTTCTTCAAGCCACCCAAGATCGGTTGGACGACGGTACACCTCTAGATTAAATTATGCAAGTGCAGAATTTCGAAAGGATTTCGGAAATCATAAAATTTAGAAAACGAATGGAATTTAACTTCGGTAACGAACTTAGCGAATTGAATCTGAAACCGTCGTTGAAACAAGTCGAAAAGTTATTGGTTTAATCTGGTTTTACTCAAACAAAACCTTAGATTCAATTCATTAAAAATTCAAACATTCTTACCCTGTTTATTGTGAGTGTCATTGAAAAACAGTGAAGCGATCGTATAATGAATAAATGAATACACGATTAAAAATAAATTACCACAAACGGGATAGTAAGTTTTAAACTAACGCTTTCTATTATACATTAGTATTCCGCGAATTTTATCAGTTTTATAACTTTCTAAAAACATTTTTTTAAAGGAATAAAGTCTTATTAAACATTGTTCAAAATTATTTATTACATAAGATGAACACGGAAGAGATATTTATTAACGCTAAGTGTTATCATGTGTCTTTCGGTTTATAAAGTCAATTACTTATAAGCTCGCGGTCGTTTCCGAAATCGCGCGGAACAAAAGTACTAATTCGTTTATTTATGACGTCACCCAATTAACTATACCAACGAAATAAAACAACCTTCCCCATATCATTGTCGCTCGCCGCCGGCGGCCGGTACAGCGCACGGCCCGCGACCGATCTTCACACACGAAAGACGCATTTCTACGAGAACGAGAAAAGCACATTTTGTTCAATGCGAAGGGACCGTTCCAGATCACATTACCGCCGTATAAACGGGCGGCGAGCGCCGCCCGCTCGTTCCCAGATTTATGTAAGCCTCGACCGCGGCGGCGCCGCGCCGTGGTCGTTGGAACGCGGCGGATCTCGGTGCGCCGTACACCTATCAGATAGCGTTACCGTCTCATTGTTCACGTTTATTGTGCCCTGGTGTGACGAGGTGCGTCTGTTACTCGGTTATTTAGATAAAACAGATTCGACAGACTAAAAAACACTTGCACATTACGTATATACTTATATTTATGATCGTTGTTTAAGTTTGTGATAAAAATAAGGTTTTGACTTTCGTGGAAGGTTGTTTTAAGTAAGAAGACGTAGAATAAATGGAATGTAGTAGAAATACAATCAGAACTTGAAATATAAATATGCAAATATGGTCCAAGTACGATAATATAGCCAAAAGTCCATTTCTTCTTTTTCCGATTCTAAAAACATGAAATATGCATAGTTTTAAGATTATAATACCTCAAATATTAAACGATATAAACGGGATTGACCTACGATGGGCAAAAAATGCCGCCGAGACTGGCATCGGGGTTAAAATGAAAAGGTGCTGCAGCAGAACTAAGACCGAGTACGAATTTGGGATGGAATCGATTATTGATGAAAAAATTTTATTATGTGCCTGTTTTGACATACTAAACCTAATTTTACCTTTTTAATAAAATATTGACTTAAAATAAAACATGCATGATTTAAAAGAACATTCTTTATTTAAATGAATGAGGAACCAAAATAAGTATTGAAATCAATGAAAGCTGAAACTCCCCACGACTAAAATAAATAGTTGCGTTTATCATTTCGGCGTTTAATATGCTACCATTTTATTTCTGGAACATTCTATATCGGAAATAACTAATATATTGACATTAAAATATGAAATGAAAAGGCTTAGGAAATTCAGTCATGACATGATCACATGTTTGAAATGCGCAGTACACTTTTTCACGTTTCAAAAGCCAGAATAGTAGGTCTCAAGCACCTTTGTCGCCTAAAACTAGCTTTATTGCCAAACAGGTACACGGACTATTATTATAACTCTATACCAATGTAAAGTGCATTCAGTACAAGTGCACTTCATGGCACTTACATAATTTTGTTGAAAAGAGCATTTTCGGCAATAACGCAAAAACGGTATATCCCATCATCTTGAAATATAATTTTCGTTGATATTATTTTAGCAGACGTTATCTTTGTGTTAGTTTTTAATATTTTTAACATACGGTTAAAAAATGAAGTTGGTGGGACAATTGATGCTATTTTGAAACAATATTTCGAAAATATTAAATTGCTCAAAAAATGTTTAGAATCTTAGTGTTTTAAAAAGATCTGTCGAAATATGCCACGTTGATGTTTGCTAAAAAAATTAACTAGAGTTTCTTTTTGCCATTTTGGCTACGAAACAAAAAGGAATATTTATCACATAATTTTGCTATCCATTTGGCTGTCTGTTTTCAAGATCATTTCTGTCAAGATTAGAAAGATATTGAGTTAAAATTATAAAATACTGAAGTCTACGGAGGTATAAAAAACGACCTTTAAGTCAATCTAATTAAAAGATACAGTGATTTGGGTACTGAAATGATGAATGAAAGTAGACTGACAAAACAAATTTACAGAGGAATGTGTATTACACATTTGGTAAGAAAGTGTATACAGTTGAAGGGTCAAGGGTTGCCCTAAAAATATTATACAAACCAAATGGTGGCATATTAAAAGGGTCAAATTTTAGCACCCCGAAACCGACAACCTTACATGAAAGCAAGCAGGTCAAGCACGAGAAATGTGTGTGAGTTTATAAAAACAAATTATAAATCTGGTATTCGCAAAATCTATTATCATAAGTAACCCGTACAAATCATGAAATTTGGCAAAAACAGCCTCACAACAAAATTATATAGTCCGATATACGGGGATATCATTTTATAACTTTCTGTTAAAATAAAGATTTTTAAAAATTTGAAAGTAAAATTTGTTTTGAAACTATTGTAATACAATATATTTTGTACATACCTACCCTTAGAATAAGTCCTATTTGCGCTTGCCCGATTTTTGTGCCATATATGTGATCTGTGTAGCAATTCACCTTTTTTATACCCATTTTACTATAGACAGACGATGTTCATATTATCGTAGGTAGCACTGAAAAATTTTGTAATTAATGAGAAAAATTATTATGAATGGTCAAAATGAATTCATTGTTTCACATAATATTCTACATTAGCATAAATGCACTTTTCATACGAACAAATCAATTTTAAACCTTTTATGCTACTTCTCCCTGGTGAACTCGGAAACATGTCTTTCATACTTCGAACAGCCTCCAAAATTCTTAATTTTGCTAATAAAAAAGATGCCAGGTCGGGACTGTATGCAGGATCGCTCATAAGTTCTACGTTTCCTCCTGAAAAAATTATTTGCTTGTTTGGCTGTGTGAGAATTGGCATTATTATGGTGCAATATGATACGAAGTTTACGGTTATTTTATGGAATTCGTCAATATCTTCCGGCAAAAGTGGCCGTGTACCAATCACTATTCACGATCTGACAATTGTTCAAGGAATAGCAGCCATGTGTCCAGTTTTATTAAAAGAAGCAATCATCCGCTTAGAGCCACTCTGCTCGCGCCACATTAGTTAGTTTCGGCTCATCTCGATAGACCATACGGTCGATTGTTGTTTTATTTTAGGTCGTAGTAATAAATCTGTTTCTCGCCTGTTATTATGCCCCCACCACCCCTTCCTTGAATCGGGTAAGCATGGCGTAGCACCAAGTGATGCGGTTTTGAATCTTAGTCAAATTGTGGGATTCACCGCGTGCACAGCTTTTCATACCCAAATGTTTATATAGTATTGACTGTATTTGACTCAGGCTTATTCGTAAGAATGTCGGAATTTCATGGTAGATCCTCATATCTCTTTGTTTCGATCATACGGTGCACATCATCGATGTCTTTGTTGTTGACAGCGGTGGCCGGGCGACCGTCACAAAATTCACTTGAGATCAACACGACCGCATTTGAATTCTGCAAACCAGTTATAAATAATCGTCTTGCATGGTGCTTCATCACCAAAAGCAGTTCTAAGATGAGCGAGGCTCTGCTGAGCTTTGAATTACACTTAACATCGTAAAAATCATACTACGACAATTTTCATGACTGAAATCCATAGTGATGAATACACGCAAATTTTTAAATTACGCCACAATGTAAAAACAATTGACAGTTAGATGAAACAAATTGTACTCTACAGCCAGAGTTCCATTATGAAATGTAGTAATTATTTTTAAACATTGTTTATGTAAGTAGCCAGTTCCAAAAACTTATAGTGCGCCCCACATATTTAATTATTAAAAAACTGACCAGGTGTATATTGAGCCACGCACTGTGTAAGGTTCCGTAGTTGTCCACAATATGCGGATTCAGAAGGGGCTTTTGTTTCATACTATGAACACATTAATTTAGCTCACGGTTTAATGTTTAAGAAAAGCCCCATATAGGAAAGATGTTATGATTTTATTTTCCTATAACTTTACATGATTCATAAACTTATATTTAATCTCCGTTTTACACAAGTAATTACTTCACCAAATGTATACGTAATTTTGCTTTTACTTTCCCAAGTACATTTTAAGTTGGTCGTCAATTATTCGTTAACTTGTAAAGTCTACTTAGCTGTAAGTTTTCATTTTAACCTCGTCATATATACCTCTAATGAATTTTCACATATCCAAAACATCCATTTAAATGGCAGCAGGGGACACTTAACTCAAACGAAAATTAGCATTTTGATATTTTGCAAACAGATACCTGAATTGAAAGTTGTTTTCACACACCCGCAATATTTCTTCGACCCATCCAACAACACCCCACAATTTCGGATGACGAGAAAAATGATTCCCACTTACGAACAATGTAGGCACGGAAAAGGTATTCTACCACTTTGTCGGCGTAATTAATATCTATACTAATACCCAATTACAATTTTCAAATATTAGGGTCTTTTGAGCTAAACTGCAGACGGATGGACAGACAAACGGACGGACGGATGGTAGGACATGGCGAAACTAAAGGGTTCCTCTTTAACTACGGAAGCGTAATAAGCTTAAATCTACCTCTGAAATAGGTTCTTGAAAACGTACATGAGTAATAAAAGTATTTTTCCTAATATCTGCATTTGTTGGTGATTACATGCAATCAGATCACCATAAGATACAAGAATATTTAGCGCTTTGTAGAAAATTTATTGTAATGCACATAAACAAATCGCGTGTCATTGCTTATTGAGGAATTTCGTTCTCATCATGTAATCAGTGCGTCCATAAACTGACACAATCGTAATTGACTTTCATAAGTCGTTTAATTTTCTAATCCCAAAAATTAAAAGTCCACTTGAGCAGCACAATCGTGTACCTTACGCTAAGGTGCGCGCGCTTGCCGATCGCTACCACGCACGCCGCCGCCGCGCACCGTACGAAGTAAATTTCGTTTATTTCCACGAATATTTTACGGCAATATCGCGGCGCCTCTGGCGGAATCGGCAAATTTCCAGATCGTATTTTGAAAACACGCGGTTGCGCGCTACTGCGGGCGCTCGAGGCGAGATACGATTTTGATTTTTGCAACAAATCTAGTTTGGTTGCTTTCAATTTTACTATTAATTTACGCGAAAAATAAGAAACTTTGTATATACATTTTCTTATAATCGACTATATAAACCTTTACGAGTTTCAACATTTTAATGCATCAGTTTTTAAATGTTCTATTCAAAATTTTAAAATATCTCAAGGCTTATATTGAAACGTTCCGTATCGTATTCATTCCAAGTCAAATATTGAATTCCCTCTGAAAAACAAATTATTAGCGATCGCACCGTCATTTTGCGAATTTCAGTCTTTGGTTCCGTCCGTTGATTTGTGTACAGCGGCCGATTGCCGTGCGGCCGGCGTGCAAAATAAACAAACAAAGCTTTGTGTCCTAAAACAATAGATTTGTTCGATACACTGCGCGTAAAGAGGGTATACCTACGTTCGTGCGGTTTGATCGTCAGCACTTACGTGCAACGCTAAGCACATACCTTAATCCTGAGGAGTTTAATAGTATTACGAACCTTAGACGATGATAGAACAATAACACAACATGCACATCAATAAAATTTATGAATTTTGCAAGTAAATACATACCTATCTACAAGATTTGCGGCTACTTCAAGTCGATCATAGCCGTTACACGTACATTTTAAAGAATTGTGACAGACGTAAACAATTTCAATACAAGTGAATAATAAAAATATTTAAATCACTAGCGATCCAGCCGTAAAAAATAGTACCGTAGTATTGCAGCATTCGAGTATTAAACAAGTCACAAATGCACATTTCGCGGTTGCTAATACAATGATTTCAATCTGTATTTGCGTTTCGGTCCATTCTCGTCCGCGCCGTATCATCGCCGCACGCTATCCCTTTCCTCATTGGTGCGTAGGCAAAACAGTTGTCCACAGCACACGCGCTCGGCTCCGTTCTTTCGTTCGTCCGAACACACCCTTTGTCCGTGGGCGTTAATGTCGACGCCGTACCAGGAGCGCAGCGCCAGCGGCGGGTGAAGGTACGGAGCTCGCGTTTGATTATACGATCGCGTAATGGCCGCCGATGTACAGCGGGGAAACGGTATGATCAATAGAATGAGAAAAAATGTATGTATTGCTAAGATCCTAAATCAATTAACAAGACAAAGTCCGCCACTTACTAGTATACGGCTATAGCTAGCTAGCTAGTTTAAAGATAAATATACAAGTAGGTAGGTATACATAAAATTAAAATCGGCTTTCAGAGGTATGCTTGGCATATGAAAGTTTTATATCATTGAAAATAAATATAAATAAAAACAAATTTCCCATTGATTAATATTATCTTTTGTATATATCTAAAAAGCATTTTTTTCTGAATTCCAATAAATATCAATATTTTTTTTTATATAAAACCAACCTGTCATTGCATTGTTGCTGTGTTAAGGTCATTGCTGAAGTAGATATACTGAATAAAAGTAATAGAGGGCTTGACTCTTAAGGCGATACCGCGACGATAAGAGATAGGAGGTATTCACATCGCCAATGACGGACACCAGACCGTCGAGTAAACGAACAAGACTATTAACACTAGCACATATTATACATAAAATGATAATGCGGTCGTGAACGTGCACTCAAAGTATAAGACGTAAGCGCCAAACCAAATAAAACTCCCTTAAAATAAAACGACACTAACAAATAAAACCGTTTTACCAGTTTGTCGAGAAAATAGTCAGTACTAAGATCCGAAGAAGTTAGAGAAATTCATAACCGTTTCAGAATGACAGCTAAAAGGAAATTATCAGAGTAAGTTTTGAAATTTAATTCTATCAAGAAAATTTAGTTCAATCGTGTATTCCTTATAAATGGCTAAAATTTGAACAGTTATTTACTATACTATTTTATTTGAAATAGTTATTTATTATTTATTAAGTACACTAATTAAAATGGTTAAAAAGCATATACCTAAAATCATTATCGTAAATTTAATCAGAACAAGGAAAACAAATCTGCTGTGTATTCATCAATATATCGCTTGAAGTCTTTCAGGCTCGCTCGGCACTACACATCGGTTGTTTGCGGAGAGGGACTAATGTCACCGTCAAGTGTTAGTGGGTGAGGTACGCAAGCGTTAGGTTAAAGCTTAATCTCGTAGGTGTGTAATGATGATGTTAAATCGGTTAAAAGCCATTTTTTCTAACCATTTATTTGGACATCAGATAAGGTACTAAATAAGTTTTCTAGTTTTTCATTAACAAACGCTGTAAGTAGGAGATGAATCAGAAATATTTTTCTTTATTTCATCTCCAACTTATAGTTTATAATATCTATTACATACATATGAACTTAATAATTGTTAGGAAGTTTTGAAATAGTTAATTACAAATTTATGTATGTTTATAATTAAACATGTAGCCTGGTAACCTACACATTCATCTTTTGAGGGGATTAATGATTCTCTAATATTGTAATCGGTGCGTCGAACTGAATAACTTCAGTAGAATTTAACATGTAAACAGAATTTCAATTCGTTTTACCATAATTTAAAATCAAACATCGTATAAAAATTTCATGCCGTCGATTTCGTGATATCATCTTGACACACAAATATATTTCACAAAAAAGAGATGTTTAATTTAATTGATAAGTGAATTGGAGTCTTCAAAAACAAGAGCCTATTTCTAAGGTCGATAACGCATCATGGATTCTCCGGGGATATGTGTACATTGGTGGCGGTGATTACTTAGTAGTATTTAGTGGCTTGCATGTTCGTTTGTCGCTTGAAAACATATATTCCATATGCTGTAGGTGAATCGCAGTACACACCAGTTAAAATTGAGCCATTGCATACACTTCGAACTTAGTAGAGGGCTACACGTCCGTTAGATACAAACGGAATCTTAACTATTAGTAATCAATCAATAAACGATAGGTCGTCGACGACAGCCCGGCGTGTTCCTAATCAAATAAAAGCTGGTATGCGAAAGGTATGTATTAATGGGCCGGGTGGCGGGTAATGGCCGCGATGTCCCGTGGGCAGATTCAATTACGCGGGGAATTAAACATATCGGCCCGCCCCGCGCCCCCGCCGCGAGCGCCCGTCCGGCACGTGGATACATAAGCGCCATGTGCGCGCACCAAATTCGTCAATTGATTACCCACACATCGGTCGCCGTCGGTCGAAAGACAGAGCAAAATGAGCAACGTCCTTTACAGCGAAATTCGGTGGAGATGTCAGCCTTTTATACTGAGAAAATCGGGTTAACAAATGACAATAAAAGCTTTGTCAAAATGTTATTGTTACTATAGCCATGTACTTGCTTAACGCCCGAGCGAGTTTTCTGCCTGCAACAAGCCTTTTATTGTCAAATATCTTATTGTCCTAGGAGACACAGGAATAAATGATGTGACAATGTTTAAAATGATCTGATGAAGCGACGACGTCACTGTATTAGCATATCATTGTATGATATGTTCTTATAACAATGTTTGTCAACAAAAATGAAAATTGACAACATGACAAATGTAATTTTCTGATGACAATATATATGAGGGTGGCAACTTTGGAGGCAGGCGCGACCGTGCTCTCATTTGCCCGTGGACATTTGTTGTGCTCGAACGCGTTCCTTTTATTTCTTATTCAAAGTGTTTAATTGTTAAATAAGGATATTACTGGTTTTGTCCAAGCAACGACTATACGTGTATTATGACCTTTTTAAAGTTCTAGTGTTTAAAAGATATGCTATGTTATATTTTTCAAATTGTGTTTGTTTTTATATCGAAAAGTTAACATAAACACAAGTTAACAAGGTGTCTTACTTTAAAAAAAATAAATCTTGGCTGTACATGTTTTTCAGATGAACTTAACAATACCTGCATCAAATTTAGCGTCACCAACATTGTTACCACCATTAACCTTTTGTCTGCACATTTCTCGCTGATGAGATAAATATAATATATTTATTATGCCTGCATCTAGTAAATGAATTTCAAAAATAAATTATTATATGAACTCGGTCACTTGAGCTTGTGAAAATATACACTTCTTATGCAATTTGTATACAGTTTACTAGAATGTATGTATATTCATGTATCAAAATTATAGATGTCTGTAGGTGTTTTAATTTCTGAATTCGAGCATTTATATTTTTTTCCTTCTATCACTGTATATTCTCGGATGCATTAACCTCATGTTTATTTTTTATCTCAAATATTCTAATTGTTTTATTGCATATTTTTAATATCGTTTTTAATTTCTTCGTATGTTTCATAATGTTTTATACTTTATAAAATAAACAATTTCTTTCATTTTAATATGATCCATAATATCCATTATTAGTCATTAATATTATATATTAGTAATTATTGAGTAATTTAGACATTAAAAATGATGTTACATTTTAAAAATTTGCTACGATTTATTGATTATTTTCAATTTTTGGCAAGCTATTAATTTTCCATGTACCAGTTATAATTGTAAACATATACATGAGTGAAATTATAAACAATTAACACATTTTCTTTATTTTAAGGTAACGTAATATATATTATATAACCCAGAAAATTTTAAATAGCCTTTTTACTCTATAAGTTATTTCTTATCTCAGTCTTTTTTTTCTTCTGTTATGAAAGTTCAATAAATGTATAAAAATACCTATAGTCTTTTCTTAATTTGATTTTAGCCCAGTGATTCACTTTCTTTCAGTCAGTGTACTAGTGATTTATGTAGTCTGTCTTTACTATTATAAATCGCAAAATTCTTTGTAAACAATTTTGGGACTGGTAACTTAGTTATGTATTTACGCCTTCATCTATAATTCTCCGGACTTTATTGTTTTGGTGTGTATTTTTACAAAGTTTGTCATGATTTGTCAAATTTTATATTTTCTTGATGATGTACTATTACAAGTTAATGACGTTTCTCGCTAATAAACTTGCACCTCTAATGGTCCTAAAACAATACGTACAGCCTATGAGGAACATCAATACCTTCATTGTATACCATCAAGAAAATTAGGGTTAAGATCGGCAATAATTATCCAGAGATATTGCTATACATAAAGTACATTCACTACCAGAACTAAGGAAAGTAAATTCAGAGACAATGTACATTTGATCTTATACCAAAAAACTTTGTCATGCACAAAGATACAATCTATTATTATAGTAGGAACAATGTGACCTGTTACTAAAAGCGAAATTAAAATCATTTTCTTAGGCTGTGCGTGACAACTCAATACTGCCATATAGCCTACAACTACCGGTACATTGACAAAACAAAATTGACAATAAAACCTGGCGCTGAGGCTATGTGCCAAACGGTTCGCTATTGGCAACGTTTTATTGCCATCGTAGCAATGATTTTTCTCTGTGTACCATCTAATGCAGAAGCAGTGAATCTTCAATTCAAATGAGACTATTCGTGAGTCTCCGTATTGTATTAGTTTTGATTATGTCCAAAAAACGCGAAAAGACGAACACCTACAGTAAGAAGGCCGTTGACTTCTTTGTTATCAAATTCTCAAAAGTGCTGAAAAAAAAATTATGGGATAAGTTTTGTAAGAAACATCAAACGTAGTATATTTATAGCTTATAAAGAAAACAAATTATAATTTTTATATATCTATTAATTCGTCGCGTGCATTTCTTTGTCGTTATTTTTCTTTCAAGTTACTAGTCTCTTTTATAATGATCGTTGTCTAAATTACTTTCATAGTGTTATTTGTGAATGGTTTACTTTAAAATTTTTGTAATAACATATATCCTACATCTTGAGATGAATAAAATAAATTAATTAATTCATTACAGTAATAATTTGACGATACTTCAATAGCGGATATTGAAATTGCAAGGCGTGCGATGAAATTACGCTACTGTTATGATGGAAACGCGAATCGAGATGCGCTCACGAAAATTGAATATAATTCGAAGTAAAAATAAAATAACCTCGTGGCAGGGCGCGCGGCGCAGTCGTTCCGGAGCATTGAAGTTTATCGACCGATGTTTCTCTCGGCTTTCTTTAAATTGTTCCGTCCCTTAGGATTTCTCAGTGGTCGCGGAACGGCACGAGGAAGAAATTACAAAGGCGCCGTTCCGCGCGCGTCGACGCGTTGTTTAAAATAAATACGTTTCTTGCCGGATTTCGCACGTCAGTAAACTTAGACGAGATAAGGAGTTTCGGGAAAGCTATTTTGACACTGCTGCCGTATAAGATGTCTCTTAGTTTTCATACTGTAAAACATTTATAAATGGAGTTCAAATAGAGAAGCTTGTCAGTCTTCTATACTTTCTAAGGAAATGACTTGTACGTCGTCTCGTGTTTAGTAAATACTTCTCCCTTTTCCTGCAAATTCTAAACCGAGAGGCCAAAGCTCCATACATAATTAATAATACCGAATTCAAAAAGAACTTCCGTAACATATATCACGTATTCACACATAATAAAACTGTAGGACCTTCGTGTTTATACATTGCAAATACTTGCCAAAAAGTAATTTGCGAGTGATGTCGATAATGTAACAAGTATAATAAAACTATTTTAAAAACATTGTCTGTCTAAAAATATTCACTTCCAAAATTGCTAGAATAATTTCACAGGAAAACTCAGCATAACTAGAGGCAATGTACGTGTATGACATGGGCTTTATTTCATTAAAATACGTACACAGAAAATTTGTAATTTTTTAAAGTATGTATATTGCACGCCTACGAAGTCGTCGGCACAGCCAGGCAATATAATACGTCTAAGAGTATAATACATTGTGTCTTATAACAGCAAGAGCAACATTTACGTCCATCATGCGCAATATTAAATCTCTCGGACGGTCCTACTGCAATAAAGTTTGCGCGATATTGCAGAATGTTTAATTAAAACCGCTTTAACGCGAAACTTATCACATCTTAGGAGTTAATAAAGTAGCCGAGCCTGTGTCTGCATCGCCGCCCCGCCCTGCCCCGCCTCGCCCGGCGCCTACGGCCGGGAGAGATTGCGAACTGCGAGCAGTATTTTATCGGGGCGCCGATGCGGCGGTCGTCGCCCTGACAGCCGGCGACATCTGCGCCGCCGGAAATTGCCTCCAATCCTATCCGCAACTTCCGCCCGGCTAGGTATAACAAACTGACGCGGCGGACGAATGCTCCGGGCTATCGACTTGGAGCTGATATCGCAAGGTTTGTGGTAAAGAAGTACTGATGGCATTGCACCTTCAGCTGTGATGTGGAATATTTCATGAACGTCTGGAAAATCGGTTGTCATTTTAAAAGATTCTTTTCCATAACAATTTTTTTTTAAATTGCAATTAAACGTGACGTGATATTATTCTTCGCAAAATTTAAAAGTAAACCTGGACAACGACAGCTCATTCCAAATCGTGTTTTGTATTCCGTTACCTTAAATACATTCTTTGGTGTGATTTCAATATCAATGTGACAAACACAAAAAGTCAAAAGCAAAATGCTTGTTAACGTTTTTTTTTTAATAGTGACTGCTCATGACTTCAAAGTATATTTCGTTTTCGTGGGAATTGGATGAAGATCACAATATTAGTTCCACCACTCTCAGTACTTTAATTACGCATGTTATGCTATATATCTGTTTGTTGCCTGTTCATGATTGAATCATTGAACCGATTCTGAGATTTGAGAGAGAAATAGCTTGAAATCTGAAAAAGAACCTAGGTGGCATTTCACCGAAACAAAACTTTGTACCGCAATGACGAAATCCACGCAAATGAATTCACGAGCAAAGCTAGTTAGAAAAACAGCAAAATACGAAATAGTAAAGTACCTAAGTAGTAATAGGAAAAAAAGAAAATAGCTACGTCTGTAACGGGCTTTACAGTTCGATTCTGAAAGCTAACGTTAGTCTGTCATCGTGTGACCCCCCCGCGCCCTTGCCCCGCCACCGCCTGCGTCGTACGGTGATTGGTCAACCTTTATGATTATTGCTCTGGCGCTTGTGGTCGAAGCATGATGTAATATAGCCTACCGCATTCTCGGCCAAACGAGCTATCTAATACAACAAGATTCATTCAAATCCAACTGATAGTTCCTGACGTTATTACATTTAAACCAACTTTCCCGTTCCTTATAGTACTACGGACTCATTAAAAAACAGATGCAATGCCATAGCATTTCTTTCGAACGTATCGTTTCTAAAAGATGTATTCCCAAAAACCAACAAGACAACAAACAATCGCCACACAAAGTTTCCGACTACAACTAAGTAGCAGATTTATCCAGAAAAGAAGATGGCAGAGCTTGGAGCAATATACGAAGAGCTCGTTCAGCCAGCGCGGACCCTCGTCACGGCGGCGCGAACCGTACAGCGACGACGGCGCACGGCCGACGGCCTGAAGGCGCACAAACGGATACAAATATTGCGTTACGGTGACACTTCCACATTTTTAACGCCTCCCGTAATAACGGCCGCCCTTTTGGCTCAAGGAGGGGAAAAAGATTTAAGACAGAGGAAATAGAAAATAAAGTAGGTAGTCGGCGTAAGTGTGATAAATCGTGCTTTCAACTTTCGACACTTAAAGCTTTCCAGCTCTCTCTCTCGGGACTCACCGACAAGGAGGGATCGGAAAATAAACCATTTTCAAGATCGAACACAAATATTAGTTATCACATCACGAAACGTAAGTACGGTCAGGCATCGACGTTCATTCCGCGCTCATCAAATTACGAGTATCTAATTACCGAGTCGCGCGGCCCGCCCGTCCCGAATCCTGCAGCCCGAGCAAAATATCGAAGACGAACGATAGCGAAGGGAAGGAAATGAAACGGATTCGATAACGGTATAATTTAGAATGCTTCCTTCCGTTTATGAGATAATGTAAAACGAATGTTTCATTACGTTATCGATATTGAGGAGTGACAGTCTGATAATCGATACCGGAACGTCGTGAGGCGGTCGGGCTTAACCACGAGCAGAGGAACTGTCTAATATTTACCGGCGAAGCCCTGAACACATGTATCGTCCGTTGACAACTCATGAGAACGGGAAAACATTGCCGCAAAAAAAAGGCTTTTCATACGAAGGTACAGTACCAAATGCAGTCAAGCATGAAAGAAAGATCCCATTTGTGTTAAGCGTCTTTTCTACCAAAGTAAAGCTTTTATAATGGTCCGATATTTTCGGAACGACTGAGTAAATGGCCGATAGAGGCTGGCGCGGGAGAGGTGGGGATTACTTTTCTTGACGGGATTTAGAAATCGATGTCAGATCCGCGGGCGCACTCGCTGCCCGAGCGCCTGCTGCCGCCCGTAAGTTTTCCCGTTCGTCCTGACGTCGGCTATAACGAATCCGATGAAATACGCTATTTACTTTTGCGTAAATAAAACGCGTCAGCGCCGCCGCGGTTCGTTCTGGCGGCGCCGGCGCTAACTGCAGCTGTTTTGCTTCGCTTCTGCCGGAGAGAAGAGCTTTCGCCCGCGTGAAGAAAAATTACATGGTGCTTAGTGCGAAACATAAGTGCGGATGTTTTACAACGGGAAGCTGTAGGTGCGGAGTAGGTATACACGGCCGCCTGACCCGGACGATAAGATACTTTAAACCAAAAGAGATATTAAATAATAGTTACCAGGATGTTTTAAATTTGGAAAAAAAAGAGCTTCTTTAAGGAGACAATGTATATAGTTTGTAGAATTAGAATTGCAGTAATTGTTTGCTTTCTTAGTGCACAAATAATATATATTTAAAAAATTTGTTGCCTGTAAAGTCGGTATACGTGGGCGAAAGTTTTACGTGACAACGACTTTGAATGGTAAAATCATTTTAATGTGAATATTCATTCGTATAGTAGGAAGAAGGATGAAATAATAGTAACAATTTAAAACATTTATTTATACAAAGAATTATATTTAAAACATTAATTTATACAAAGAATCTCGCACTGAATTTCATATTAACAAAATTTTATTTTTACCTTTACACATACATACGTATTTATATACAATATACATACAATAACTTGCAATACATTTGTAAGCTATGCACTAACTCTATATTGAGCGCAAGCGGCAGACCGATCATAATTGAGTGGGAGAGAGACGCAAGGCATTCGGCGGGCCTCTCTGTTCGGTACTCATCGTTACGTTGCCGAGCGTTACACTTTTTCAAAGTGACTCCCAGCCGCAACCTAATTTAAGACGTTGTCACGTCAAAAGGGCTACGAAATAAACTTTATAACACAGCCATGAAAAACTAATGAAAGCGAATATCGACAGACCCTCAAAATGAAAATCTAAAGATTATAAGCATAAATTAAGTGCTTCATGGAATAAATATTTACATATTAGAAACTCTTACAAAAATATCGATTGTTCAGTTTCATATATTATAATAGTAAACATAAATAAATAAAAAGTATCGTATTTCTTATTCCAGGAAGTAATCTACTTCTATTAAAAAAATGACTAAAATCTGTTCAATCGTTTCAGAGATTAGTACAAACACATAGACCCTTTATCCAAATTATACGATCTTACAGTATATTAATTTTTTTAAGATCGGTCCAACCGTTCTAAGTTTTAAAAAGACATGCACACAGAACAACATAAATTTAAAAATTGACAGAATTGGAATCAATACATCATAAAAGGAATATTTGTTACAAAATTCGACAAAAAAATATATATGTACAGACAAACCCTGCAGATATACATTAGTGTATATATACATATAACATCCCTGATTGTACGTATCAAAGCACAGAAATTAACTGACCGGAAGCTTACAGTGCGCCCTTGGCGCGCGAATTGGGAAATTCCCGAAACGCCCAGGAGACACTGATATTCAATCGACGGCCATTACGCGGTCCGGGCGCCGCGAGGGAGCGAGCGCGCCACCCGGACAATAAGCGAGGCACGGCTCGGAGTCGACAAAAAACCTTGCAAAATCGTACTTGTTGTTAAGCCTGTTTACGCTACGTGCACTCCTAGTATTTTTATTGCACATTCATACGTTTTGTTTGCAAGGTGATTTGGAAAAATATATTTCTATAGAGTTTGTTGTAACATTATTTCAATGTAAAAAAATAAATGTTTTACCCCTCATCTCCATGAATAACGCGGGTGACGCCGATTTAAATTTCAATATCTGAATTGAAATCATTTCAACAACATATTGTTGAAGCAGTCTCGATTCGGATGAGACTCTATTGATTCGATCTGCCCGTCAGTTCGCATGATTCAGTTTAATTCAATATTCGTTTAAACGATTCATTTTCGATTTATATACAATGTCTAACGTGCCACAGTGACTGAAAACGAAATGGTTTGAACAATGCGAATTGCCGCTGACGATATACAGACGCTTGACGTAATCCCTGATGTTGGATGATAAAGATGAAGAAAGATGTCCCAGACAAAGAAAACTAGTGCAGAAATAATGCGAGCTATTAGGGAACGTAAAAAAAATCCCAATGATTATGAGCGTCAATATCAACTTCAACTCAGAAGAAGGCGAATCTTTAATAACATTTTTGGATGAGAAATTCGAATTGAAATTGAACATTGACAGAACTCAGTACACAATCAGATAAGGCAACACTATCGACGAAGTTTTCTCTCGTGATTTATAAAATTCGGACTCAATATTATTTGTATCAGATGTAAAGAAAACCTCTTTAGTGTTTCTTCATTATTGCGTTGCATAGAATTATGTATCTGCCGCGTTATCTGTTGAAAAACATAAACTGTCAAAGAATTTTAGTAAATTTTTTAGTTTATTATAAAAATTGTTGATTTGTATAAAATTAGATTGATAGACCTAAAATAAGGGCTTTTAACGTTGATTCTCTTATTTTCAGATAAGCGAATGTTTGTTTTTACGCATAAATAATGTAATTTAAGTTAGCATTTAAAGAATAAAAACTCTTATTTTCAGAGAAACACACGTCCTTATTTTTTTTCTCAAACTAATGGATATAATTATAAATCAACATTATCTGCAATTATTTTAAGTACTAAAAATGGAAAAGTTGAGGTTTGACTTCGCTGTTAAACAAACAGGAGATGGAAAATCAAATATTATATGCATAACCTCAATTGCTACACCTGAAAGAAAAGTTTTTGAAATACCACCAGAATCTCAACCTATAAACCTACACCGGACGATTTGTGATACTCCCAACTATGGCAAGGTAAAAAAATCATTAAATAAAAGACATCAAACAAGGAAAATATGGATAACATTGACAAAAGATATATCAGAAATATATCTGATAAGGAACAGAACTTGCAGTTTAATGATTTTTACTTAGAAGAAATTTCAGAAGATGCGAATAAAGCCGAATCTATACCTAGTAGCTCGAATAAAACACTGGAAGGATTGTTACAAAATTGCTTAAGACAAAACCAAATCTGAAATTCAAAATTTAGGAAATATTGCTAGGATTTTATGATTGGAAAATTTACTGCTAGAAATTCGAATGCATTCCAGTGGATCAAAGATTTTAATAAAGAATGTGAACGTTTCCAAATAACAGAGGAGAGGAGAAAAATTGAAATTCTAAGGAATTTTATGGAATACTCGAGTTTATATTGGTATAGCTGCATGTTAATGAAATTAACAGTGGAATCGGAATGGGACAAATGGTAAAAAACTTTTGTGACACATTTGTAAACAAAGGATGGTCACCAATCAGATACGCGCTGTCAATTAAATACCAAGCAGGGTCATTACTTGAATATGTGTTAAAGAAGGAAAAACTGTTACTGGAAGTGAGAAAATCCATCGATACTGGAACGCTTATAGACCTTATAGCATTTGATTTACCGAACTATGTGGCAGACAAGATTGACAGGGAGAAATTACGAAATACAGAGGATCTCTATAATGATATTGGAAAATTGGAACAACTATTGCCATTGTATATTCAGACAATAAATCAAAAAAAATGACAAAATACCATGCTCAATTTGTGTGAAAGAGAAAAAAAGGAAAATGTTACCATTCTGAGGAAAATTGCTGGTTTAAAGGTAAGAACCAAACAGGAGTCTTGAAAACAACTCGGAATTGGAAATTGAATTGAACGAAGAAAACCCAAAAAACTAGATGTGCCACCATTCATAAATGTAAATTTACTATTAAACGATACTCTGAAAGTTTCTGGAATTTATGATTCGGGATCGAATGTATCGTTAGTTAATGCGAAATTATTAAAAATACAGCCAAAAGGCAACACAAGAAATTTACAAATAGTAAATTTGAAGACTATCATTTTAGTTATCATAAACCTATTATTTCTGTTTTAGATTCTGTATTAATAGAACTTGAATAATTAATAAAATGAAGAAATAATACATTTAATGAATAGTCATTTTCATTCGTTGAATTCCGTATAAAAATTTAATGTACTTACTATATTAAAATATCTTGATTTCTGACCTCAAAAGTTTCACTTCTGACACCTGGAGTTCCACGCACTCTTTTTCTTAACTTGTAAACTAGCGTGTCCAAATCACGTGGACCCTCTTGGGCCTACATAATTAGGACATGCATTACCCTTTTAGGTACAGGTTCAATTTTTTTAAATCTCATTTTCTATTTTAACTGATGTTTCCGCTTATTAAAACACCAATATTAATATAATATACATTCCAAAACTATTTCCACCTATGAAGATTATCAATAACCATTGTGGTACCCGGGCAACCGAGCTTTGCTAGGCGTCTTTCAAGTTTGCAATAAAGATAAGTTAACTTCTCAAGGGAAAAGTCTTTTATGTTCATTTCCACAGATATAGATATAAATACCACATAATTATATAAAATATAATATAAATACAAAATATACCTAGGTGCATTATTTATGTACTGCCGCGCTTATGTTATGTAGTGCCATTTCTTGTTGACAAACAATGGCATATTAATACGTCCTTGTTTATCAACTCACGTAGTTACTTAAAAGTGCCACGAAATATTGCTAAATAAAGTGACATTTCGAATTTTTTATCTTATTTTGCCAAGAAAGACACCTATATATAGATAAACTTAAGAGCAAACTTTTGTCAAAATAAAAATTTTCATCGAAATCGTTACGGCCGTTGCATAGATTGTCATTGATAAATTTATTTATAAAAGAATTGGTCATTTGAACTAATGAAATTGAATAACATCCCACAGTTATTGAGTGTAACGTCAGAGAATGAATGCAAACAAGATTTTGTTTTAAAAATCTCATATTTTATGGAGTAGTACAAATTAAATAACATAAATTTGTAAAAATATAATTCGTCATAAAAGAAAAGAAGTATTAAAGAAAAAACGGTTCGTGCATTAAAACAATATATAACAACACTATTGAATACGCATTAAAAAAAACGTTGTAATGCCTATAATTATAATATAAATAGTGCTGTCTATTTGATAGATACAAGAGATCGCCCGCTCACGAAGCAAAAAAAAGCTATTCTTTCCTCGACATATATTAATCCGCGCAATCAGTGGCGAATCGTGATTTCGCTACTGCGGGGCCGTGGGCGTGGGCGCAGCTGCCGGCGGACGGAGCTTTGCGAGATGAAATATATCGGGCTGGCTCGTAAAACTCCGGAGGAAACATTTTTGGGGCGATTGTTATCGGAGGTGCGCGGGACTCGTCGGCCCGCTGCGGCCCGACTAGGAACGCCGTTTTGTTGACTAACAGCCCGGCCACGCCGCGCCGGGTCACCTTCGACCCGATTTAGTTAAACGGAATTAATAATTTGGAAGATTTTATCAACACTAAATTTAACTATCGGTTGTAACTAAAAAGTTTTGTATTTATTACAATTCCAAAGAAAAACAAAATGGAATTACCACGGGAATGAAAGTGAGAGGTATGCGGCCAACGGGAGTAGTTCGGACGTTATCAGTAAAAGTCGATTGACAGTACGAGATTCGAAAACAAAAATTTACAACTGGCCGATTACACTAATTTACATAGTTTTTGTCCTTTAAATGAAGTGTTTTTTCTTAACAATTGAGATACACATAGTTGCAAAAATAATATTAAAAAAAATCAACACGTCACGTTCCAAAACTATTTACTATTTTTGATTTACGAAAAGAAAATGCCTAAAAGATTTCTAAAAAAAAATAATAATGAACTGCCTTAGCTTTTTCTTGCATTTATTTCTGTTTGTGACTCTTATAATATACCAGCAGTAATCATCTAAAATGGCCTGGTCCCAGTATCCTTGATAAAATGATTTCCATGTTCGTCGGTGACTTGTCTG
>BGZK01003592.1:0-22453 GCA_005406025.1 Eumeta japonica
TTTATGGTCGACATTATGCTTTTATGTCAAATATAACAGAGAGCCTGTACACAACAGTGAGTGAATAAGTGGTACTCTGGTAAAAATGTAACAGTCCTGTTATGGAATTTGTAGCATTTGTAATGTCATCAACAATTGAACAGCCTGTGCGTATGATCGATATTAAATCGCATGAGCTGTATGGATTTAAATTACGTATACGAATGGATGAATTTCTTACCACAAAAATTCTTTTCTGGTGCTAAAAATTATTATGTAGACATGTACTTTCTACGTTGTATTAGTTTAAGAATTCATCTAATGTAGGGAGTGGTTTTGTTAAGTAATAGTGGAACTAACATAATACTAGCCATTTTTAATTTTTTTTGTATAAGTATTAACTCATATATAAAACTGAATATGTGTGTATTTTAGTCGATTGTTTATCTGTTCTTTATATTAGGCCAAACCTCTGGACCGATTTTCCTAAAATTGCTATACCAATTAGGTTAGACTATGGCATAAATTATGAGCTATTTTTTTTGTGTCCAGGGTTTTCAATTATTTTACTTCAATCATATAATTTTAGCAGAGCACAACTGTACACTTTAAACTATACAGAAAACTTATACAATGTTTGTTAATCTCTTATTTGACAGATTTCTATACAATATTTCTCAAATAAGAGCTTAATAAACTTATATAAGTTTTAGGAATAAGACCCTTTTACTGTATTTTATAGTATCGATGGTAGCAAAGTGGAGCAGGTAATTCCATAAACATTCTGGTTTGTGCGTATGTGCATATGTACATGTGTAAGCCAAATAAAAAATTACAATGACATATATTAATATTCATTAATTATAAACTATAGTGTGATTACAACTCAATCCGATGGTTGCATTATCCAGCACGACTATAAAGTGGAACATATTTTAGAAGTGAGATTTGCTATTTGTGTTTTGCAATAAACAATTTCACAAGTTGCTTAACAAAAGTTATAAAACATGAACAACCTACCCCAACATAATAAAAAAAAATTGTGAAAATTGCTTCCTTTAAGCTTATACACATGAATTTCATTTCTATCAGCCTAAATAAGACCAGATATGAAAAGAAAAGGGTTTCAACAAAAATGTGCAGAAATAATTTAATGAATTTTCTATTCTGTTCAAATTTAACGACCAACTTCTCAAAGAGTGAGTGATAATGTTTATCGATAGTATATACAAGGGTTTTATAATATGTACACATGTATAATTAATTTTTGTTGTAACATTTGCCAAGCGTCATGTTCTTTCAAGATGCCAGAGTGTTGGGGGAAAATTTTTTTATTGAAAACCTCTTTACTTTGCAAAGAACGAATTAATGATATCGTGACAAAATAACATACAGTATTATAATAAAATAAAACAAAACAGCTTTAAACTTTGGTATCAAATGTAAGTTTAGCCCATTTCATTACATGATTTCATTAAAAATATAAAAATGAATATGTTTTAAAAATATCTGCAGTTTAAAAATTGTAGTTGAAGAGATTGGTTCACAATTGAAGAAAACAGTGGAAAAAGTTAATATGTGTATGAAAAAAGTTTAAACATTTTGCAGGTTAAAAGTTTGCATAAGCAATTAATAATTAGTACATTACTTTCTAAGGACAAATAATGCATTCATTGGAATCAAGCAGGTAGTGATATGATTTCCATAATTTTAAAATAAATAAACTCAATATTTAAAGTTTTTTATTTTACATATTTTAAATGATTTATTCATAAAAATTATTGTATGTTTATTAAACACCTAATTGACAAATATACAAAAGAAATTTCTCAAATAATAGCTGAACAAAGCCACAATATCTTTTATGAATACAGCCGAATAAGTGAAACTACTTAATTTATTTCCAGTGGTGGTATTTTGCAACTCTCCCTACTTGCAACTTTGCGATGGAAATATGTGAAGTGAAACAGAAGTGTCATTAGTTAAAAGAATAGCTGATTTTTCGCTAATCTGTGGCTATAATCCTTTCAGCTGAGTAGTAAATGTCGCACAATTATGGTATGTAAAACGTTGACGGTAACAGTTTTCGCTTTAAAGTGCCAAATATACTCGCAATCGAAGATCGTGTGAGATAATATTTTAAAAATAATTTTCAAAATAAATCGAAAAAATGTAAAATATTTTGTGATTAAATAATATTTTTAAGGCCATGTTCTATGTTAAGAATAATGAATTCTGGAATCTGATAGCATACAAACATTTCTACATTTCTATGGCACTTATATGACGTATTATAATAAGAAGCGAGTTATTTATGAAACATGAACAGCTGTACATGATTTTGAGCTGCACTATAATATCCTTAAAGCAATAAAATATAAAAAGCGTCTGAAGGCTCTTAAAGGAAAACAATTTGTTCGGTTTTTGTTCTGTTGGTGTGGTTCAATTGGTGAGTAGAAATATCGAAGCCATACAAACAAAACGCTTATAACAGATCAATATTTATACGGTGTCAAACGTAAATAGAAACTGGGGGTTATAATTTGATAGAAACGTTAAGCTGTTCGAATTTATATGTTGTTGGCTCGGCAAATTAAAAGCTTTTTTTTCGAATCGAATTATAGATATGTACATATATATACATATAAAAGTTTTTGCGTATTATGAATATTTTGTCTTAATTTGTTGACTTTGCTTACAAAAGAACAAACATATTCCATTTTGTAAAAAATCTCAACACCATTTTCATTCCAATTTTACCAACCGATTTTCTTCTGGATTTATAACTTTTGTTCACATCACCAGCCGTTTCAGATGATCTACGTGCAATATTAAACTCTGTTTTCTTTTTGCAGCTGACGACATTTTCTCACACGTTTTTTTATCAAATTCAGTTTTCAATTTAGAAAATATATCAAACGAATTGAAAATAATTCGGATATATGTAGTTGCAAAATATATTTTAATAATTTTACAATTTAGAGTATCAATATGGTTAGATAAATATTTTTTACAAAATAAATTGACAATTTATAACCAGATATTTATTTTCTCTTTTTGAACACAAGACGAAAAAAATGCTTGATTTTTAATTATTTGTTAAAAAACAGGGCAACTCAACGAGAAACAACCCAAGTCAGTAACTATAGAAATTTCAGGTGCTATCGATTAAACAGAATTTAATAAACATTTTTAGAAATTGCGAGTATTTGTATCTTTAAATCATTGATATATTTTTCACATTATCTTTTACCGAAAATTTCTGGTTGTAGGCTTTGAAATAATAACAACGTTCCTGTGATACCGGCTGGTAGACATGTGTCGAAAGTTCTTCTTTATTAAAATCTTTGGCTGGATAATCAAGTCGTTCAATCGTTGATTTATCGGTTATTTCGTTCCAAGCTGGAAGATTGCGGCAGATGTCTTTCGTATAATTGAATTTTAATGTCCAGAGAAGGTTGACGACTTAATGCAGGTGTTGCATATGTTTCTGATTCTTCAGATGCATTTTTCAATAAACACTTTTATGAGTTTCTCTTTCAGCCAAAACTTTTAAAAGTATAGGATTTCTGAAGAATAACGTAAATTATGAGAAAAGTGAGTTTGATTCAGGCTTGGACATTTTCAATTCTCAATTACTTTAGCTTTGTTAGCTAAAATTAATTGGTAATTGATGATGTAATAATTACAAAATGTAATTGGCAATACGTTAAGCCCGGTTTGATATCAATATTTTATACTGTATGAATCATTTTTGGAATAGTTTTGTATTTGTAAAAAAAAAAAAAATAATAATAATCAATTAAAATTGACTCACTTTGTTCTATTTAACCAATTTGCTATTTCCTCATCCGTAACTGTAGTATCGCCCAAGTAATAATGTTCCGATATATATTTATTTCTTTGCAGTAAGACATTGATATCGATTTCCGTTTCCAGGTCCAAGCCACAATCTGTACAACAAATCTCTAAAATTTTATTATTTTTCGTCAAAGCTTTAACGATGCTATCAGCAGCTGATGGCGTTACTGGTACAGCACAAAGATCTAATTTAATTAACGGCGAATGTTTTTCCAATAACTCGTTCGACAAGCAACAACAAACTCCAAGTTCGGTTAAAATAAAACACCTCTAATATTAAGATGCTTCGCATGATTTGTACCCACAATTTGTATTACCAGGTGCAAAGCGTTATCGGTTAAAGGATTGCGAGCTAAGCCCAAATACAAAAGTTCGGTTGCATTGTAATATTTTAGAGCTTTACCAATATGATGTAAACTTTGTTCGCCCAAGAAATTGGATTCTAGCTCCAAATTTTGGAGCGATTTGGTGGTTTCAAAAGATCCTCGAAAATTCCACCACAATCGTCGTTTAGTTCGTCAAACCAAAATCCAAAGGAGTATCCAGACAGGGCAAAATAGCTAAAGCTGGACAAAGAGTACGAAGCTTTCGGCATCCATGGAACTATTACGTAAGCGAAAATTTTCAAGCTCCGCAAATGGCTTAGACCGCTGAAAAACACACAACAAGAATTATATATTTTTTCGTGATATGAACATCGTTATGTACATCGTTACGTTAAATTATTTAAATTTAAAGTCGATTTCTTTTTTGCAAATATTGATTTTATTTTGAAATATGGAAACAGCTCGACTTAAAAAAATATCCCTACATTTGTACATGTAGATACAAAAGTTAAAAAGCAACAAAATTTACTTACCAGGATAAATTTTTTATATCGTTTAATGAAAACCTTTGATTGCGCTTATTAAAATTACGACCTTGTAACGGGCTAAAATTCCAAGATAAAGTTTGCAAATTTGTAAAATATTGCACAAATTTCAAATTTATATGATGACAGTCTTGGTCAGGATAATTATATTTTTATATGATTCAAATACAAATGCTTATTTCGTTTATCCACTACACGATCTTCAACTTCATCTTCACTATCCGATACTTTAATGTTGAACATTGTGTAGGGTACTTTCTTAGAAGGGAGTTTCTCGGTTTTTCTTTAGATAGTCTTTTAGCTTTTCACGTTGTTGTTTTCTGACTTTCTTTCATGTGATTTTTGTTTAGCTTTTTTTAAGTCTTGATGTTGAGCTTTCGGTAACTCCAATTCACTCTCAAAATTTAATTGGGATTCCCTTTTTACAACTAAATCTTGGCTTGTCTCACTTTCTGCTTTAATGGATAACATATCTTTTTCATAGCTACTTTCTGCTGTAGACGATTCCTCCGAATCTGTAAAAAAATATTTCTGAAAGTAACGTTCTCTTAGAGGCTGCAAACGTTTAATATGCAACTCTATGACAAATTCTTTAATTTTTAAGGCCAACTCTTTCATATCATCTTCTGGCCAATACTCCACGGGACATTGTTCAACTAGTTCTACAAACTTCAAAGATACTCCCAAATTTTTCCAATTAACATCGTATTTAATAGACAACCGTTTATCATGGTGCTTAGCCAAAACGACTCTTTTCCAATAGCGCTCTTCTGTTATGTGACAACATTTTTCCAAAGGCAAATTTACATTCAAAGCATCGTAGTATATTTGTAAAAGTATAGGATTTTCAGCGACCAAAGGAGGTGGTGTAGGGCCAAAATGGCGTGACAACGCTATTGTACTTAACTCCTTAAGAGTATCCACATGCCCATTTTCTATAAATAACTTCGAGAATATTGTACGATTTTGTTTGTTAAGCAGTTGAAGAGTTTCTGCTGTTGGCTTACAAGGTTTATAAACTCGTTGCAGGCTAGAGTCATTTAGAGGTTGTGGCTGCTCTTCCATACTTTTATTAATATTACAAAATTATTTGCCTGTATCAAAACCTGTTAAATGAATAAAATTTTAATGTAATTGTCATCCAAAAGATTTTGTTGTTAGTTATATTTTGAAAGAATTGAAATATCAAAGTTTCGATAACAAAGGGATGCATTCTAATGCGATATTTACATTTAGTAATACTTATTTTTAGCTCTTGCGTGGCAGCTGAGACATCAATTTAATCTCTGTATTTTATTTTATACTGAAATGCATGATATTTTGCGTGAGTTGAGTTTTAAAATGAAGCTTTAGGTCAATTATTCTTCTTCTTCTTAAAACTCAACTCATTTAATAAAGAAGGGTCGAGCAAATCAAATATTAAATAATATTTTGCTTACATTAATACTGCTTTATCGTCCTAAAAAGCTGTCTTAAATTTGTAAAATATATATGTATCTGTACAAATTAAACTTACAACTTTTAAAATCGTCACACATGTTACATGTTTAATAAAAAGGGTCGAGCAAATCAAATATTAAATGATATTTTATTTACATTAATACTTCTTTATCGTCCTAAAAGCTGTCTTAAATTTGTAAAATATATATGTATCTGTACAAATTAATCTTAAAACTTTAAAATCGTCGCACATGTTACATATGACACGTGTATTTACACCGCACATCTATAATACATACTCGGTTGCTTCTATTAAACCTAAAAATATAATACAAAATTAAAGTTTTCCCATTTGCTTTACAAAATCAAATATGTATTAAGACAAAGTGTAATGTGTAACAGAGTATTAAAATATTTTCAATCAGTTCTACCAAACTCTAAATTCTCTCTTAACTTAAATTGTTTGCGGATAGAATTAACATATCAGAGTCCATACTGATATATTATTAAAACCGTAACGCACATGCTACATATGTTCTGCCTCGGATTAAATTTGTATGCCAGGAAATACAAACGCATATTGCGCTTAGCTGGCTTCTAAATTTTAGTTTTTGTAAAAAATCAAATAAAAATATTAAAATATAATGAAAAAATATTCTATTATTCCGTCTATTTTCTTTCAATAAAAATTATCTATAATTCAAAAATGATTTATTCGCTATTAAGCAATTTTATTTGAAATTTTTTATTCTGGGTCAAAAGACCCTTTAGTTGTTTGTCTTAGTCTTTGAGCATGTCTACTGACGAGCTGAGTAGTATAAGCGAAATGTCGGCGGCATATAGACATGCTAAAATTATCTACGTTATGCTTTAATACTTTTACAATTGGTAAAATTTAAAGAAATGAAGCTAAATTTGTTATTGCATTTAATTTATCAGTCACACATTTTAATGACATTTCATGATTAATAATCTAAAGTGTAAATGTCTGCCTCTTGAATAAACAAAATCTTCGGTTTTCAAGAATATAAAAACCTCAATTATGTTTGTTTACTGATATTTCTTTATGACGTCATATGAGGATTTTAGTTTCACTCAAAATATAACAACAAGCGGTTTAGCTTCTACAGAAATATTAGCAATTTACAAAGAAAATCTTAAAGAAATACTTTGTTCTAATTTTTATAATTGCCAACAATCATTTGAGCAAGTAAAAGATGTATAGTTTTAAACTCAATAAACCGAAATAAAGAAAACTGAATAGTAATCTAATAATTTTAAAAAATTCAAGAGCTGGCAACTTTGATTACAACAAAACAAAAAACCCTGCATACTTTAGGGATCTATGTACCAACATTTTATTAACAAAGGACTTTCAAACTAGGGATTTTGTTCAGCTGCGTAATTTTATAATTTCTATAACCAACAACAATGATAACCAAACAAATGCTACAAATACAGTTGTGAGATATAAACCGCCGACTTCAGACAACTCGTAAGCGATTGATTTTGGTAGCGATCATACTGAATTTGAACAGATATATAAAGAGTGTTCTGAAATTTAATGTACAATTTATTAAACACATACGTTAATCTATTTTGAAATGGCATTTACTTACTATAATTAAAATTGTATAGCATATTACTGATATTGTTAAAAGAGCCTGCGTATAGAGCTCTGCTAGAAATCTTGATATCATCATCAGTAACATCAATACTATAAACAACATATTTGAGCAGTACCAGAGCGATAGCCGGCAATTGATGCTGTAAAATTTTAAAATGTGATAAAATTTATTTTAATAAATTTATAAATTTTTGTCTTGAAACAATTTAAATTACCAATTTAAGAGACGTTCCGAATGCAAGCAACATGCTCAAAAATATCAAAATGACTGCTAAAGAATAATACAGTACGAAGGGATCCACCTGAATAACTGTGATGCCCAAAGCAATGGTAAGAATTTCAATCTAAAAGTGCAAAAGTGTTTAAACTAAACAATCCATAAAATGAAATGCAACATCTTTGGAAAATATAAAGCCTAAAAGCACAGATACATACTTACATATGTAGTATGAGTTAACTTACAAATAAAATAGCAAATATCCATTTCATTGGAACTGGCAAACTTTTTTGACTTAAGTCGGATGCAATACATACAATAGCTATTAGCACAAAAAGTTATATAAAATCAAAAACAGCCAATAATTTAATAAAAACTCAAAACATTCGCTAAAACAAAAAACAAAGAAATTAATTTGAAATGTATAATTTAATGATATAAAGAATTCTTACAAATTTTTTAGTAGCAGCCATTGTATTAAAGAGCTCGCAATTGAAATAGCACACAAGTAATATACTCTCCAATGCTTTGTTTCTAAATATATTTCATTTGATGCACGATTATCCATTTATATTACAAATAACTTGGAATTTGAAATATGTATATTATTTTATTTTTATAAATTTGTAGTGTTGAAAAAGGTAAAACTGTTTGATCCTTAAAAAATTGTTTAGCTGTGGTTCACTATCCTACACAGTGGCATAATATTAACTGTTACTGATGACAAGTTGTTGTCAATGGAGGGAAAGAAATTGGTTTCTTGTTTTCTCTCTACACTTTTCTTGTCTACACACCATTTGCCATAAAATGTAGGAATTGAATCCATTGACCACAGCAGGCTGCACAAACTATATGACTACAAATGTCGCTATGTAGTCAGCTACTTAATTATTTTGTAATCGGCAGCTTTACCACAACTTATTTACATACATATATGTATATTTAAGTCACACTCTTTTTTTATCACATTAACATCAAGAATCTGTTTTGTCGCCAAGAAAATAGAAATACTGCCTTTTTCACTATTTCGAATATTCGTTCATTCATTCGCATAAAACCATTTGAGACAACAACCAAATTTTGAAAATTGTTTTTGTATTAAATGCATTTATGCGAACGAACGAACATAATCGAAATAGTGAAGGAGACAATTAATATAAATCTATGCTGCTGTTAAAATAATTTTTTATCATGAAAATATGCATTCTAATTTTGAGAGATTGTAGTCGGCAGCTGGCTGAGGTTAGATGTGTTTAATGCATCAATATTAATATCATGGGGTATGATTGTGCTGGCATAATTATGTTCGTGTGTGACGGAAAGAAAATAAATGTAACATCTAAGAAATAAGCTCACCTGTGAATTCTCATTCTCAAGAAATCTGATATCTAACGTTTATATTTTTGGAAGTATATTTTGGGAGGCTTAACAAAGTGCAGAGATCTCTGGAAGTAAAAAAAATAATAAAAAATTAAAATACAATTTTTTAAATTATAATGACATGGAATTTTAACTGCATTTTTTACTATTTCGAACATGTTCATTCGTTCGCATAAAATATATTTAATATAAAAACAAATTTCAAAATTTTGATGTTGTCTCAAATGTATTTATGTGAACGAAAGACCATGTTCGAAATAGTGAAACATTAATTGAAACAGCCAGTTCCCTCTATTTCGAACATGTTCGCTCGTTCGCATAAATGATTTAGATTTATATGTATTTATGCTTATATGATAGAAAAGGATCGATATAGAGGAAGTGGCTGTAATTTTATATTATTCATTTTGCTTTAGAGCAACAATATCAAAACCAGAATTAATAAACATTTTTAAAAAGTACAAAATTGAAAGTTAAATCTACAAGTTTTCGTTTTGTACAAAGTTTTATTTTGAAAAAAAAAAAAATAATCAATTACAACTCTTTACTGTGCATTGAGTGGTTATCTAAAAAATATATAATATTAAAGAAAATAGGCATAAGAAAACTAGTTAATTTTTTTGTACATTAAATAATACATTTTATTGAAGGAAATAGAATAGACACAATCAATATAAAAATATAAAATAACAAAAAAAAAAAAAATTAATATAGACTTATAAATAAAATATGTTTCTTAGTAACTTGTCATTAAGCCGCCATTTCATTTAAGCTCTTAACATAACGCACTGGCAATTCGGGCAAATATATGCAAATAAAATACAACAGTGGGCCAAAATTATATAAAATACTAAAAAAAGTATTGTCATAATTGTAAATGCATCCATGCGTTCAATTTGTCTATGCAATTATGTTTGATGATGTAACTGCAAAGCGGTCAATGTATTTAAATCGTGTTTAAAAACTTAAATGATTATATCACTAAAATTAATTAATCTATGTAAATATCTAGCAAGGAGAAAATATACATAAAATGTTTTGTTATAAAAGCAATAATTGAACAGGTAGCTTCAGTAGAAAGTCTCAAAATCTAAAATGCATTCAACAAATACACTGTCAAAGAGTTTTCGCATACATATACATATAAAAAATATTCAATTCCTTAATAAAGCAAAATGCGGAACCACAACACTGTATTGTAGAGCTTTAGGAATGCCATCTGTAATAAAAAAATAACATAAATTATTAGTGATTAATAAAAACAAAAACTTGTTTATTTTTATATACTTATACTATATCTGTATTATAAAATCATAAAAACAATAAATTTATTGTATTATTCATTAGTAAAGAAAGAAAAACCTACACAAACAACAATAAAAGTTGATTTAATAATTTTGTTTGTATTGCAAATGAATTAAACTTTCTTAAATTCAAATTTGAATTGCAATCAAACGTTTAATAATTATCTGTTGAAACAGTCTTATTTTGAAAAATGTGTACTTGCACTCTCTGTGTTCTGGCTTCTACTGATTGTTTGTTAACAACAGAATTTTGTTAAGGTGATTTTTTTTGTTTTGTTTCAGAATTAAAAACAACAACACATTTGCTGTTTTGGCCCAGGTTTAACATATAAATTGTTGGTTGTGTGTTTAAATTCTTTTTGCTTAAATTTGTTATGTTCATGTGTAGATAGATATGTGTGTATGTACTCCTAAAATGTTGGGCTGTTCTGAACTGTCTAAAACAAATAAACAAACAAACAACTGTGAAGGTACAGTACACAATAAATGCAAGAGAGGAGAGAGACATATCAGAAATATGAAATTTGTATGACAGTATTACAGTAGAACTTCAATACAAAGTTTACAATTGTTAAAATCAAGCCATAAGGATGATTCGGATCCCAATCATAAGTACATGCATAAGTATGTATGTATGTATGTGAAAATGTATAATTATTGTGAATGTATTTTGTGAACTTGTGGTAAAAAATATTTTAGTCCAATTGGCTTTCAAAATTTATAATTTTTAAAGCTCAATGGTCTGAAATGATACTTTTATTATCAATACTGTATCTTAAGCTGTCATAATTGGTAAACTGCCAAAAGACAGAGATGAGATCAGATGCCGTCTAAAACGATTGTTATGATTTGAAAAAAATGAATGATTAATGAAAAATATGATGGTTTAGCACAAGCTTTGCAATAAATAATATTTCTTTTAGAAATGAGATAGCAAAATATTTTAGTTGTTTTTATAAAATATGTATGTGTGTGTATAAATAATGTATGTTTATAACATTATAATGGCAAATAGAAATTCCATTAGAAAAGAGCACATACATAATTAAGTATGTATTTTTTTTTTTAAATCTGTTTAATTTTTAATAAATGAAATTGCGTGATTGTTCAAAATTAGCATTTGGTATTTGATTTTTTACATTTCAACTTGAGCTAAACTTGGCACAATGCACTAAATTAGAGATACAGTGCCGGAAAAAGTAACATGGGCATGTGAAATTTAACATACTTAAGTGTTATGCACTTTACTACGATCCAAAAGTAATTCGATGAAATAGTTTTCATTACTAGTTTAGAGATATGTACATACAGGCTGAAATTTCATATGCAGATAAAATCTTCCTGGAAAGATGGAATTTATTCACTTAACGACCAAAATTTTTTGGTAATATCTATGCTTGGAATCATATTTATATCCCTTGCATAGAAACTTGTACTAAATCTATAATTATCCATTGTCAATTCGTTGCTAAGTGCTGCTTTAACGTTCGCTGTTCTGTTAATGTGATATAATATTGTGATGCCGATTTGCTTCTGTATGCATCCCTTTTATTGCAGTAATAACAAGGCTGTGGAAATATTGGCTAGTGGAATATTGTACCAAATTTGACAACCATATGTTAAGATAGATCCCATTAAGGACTGATATAATTTTAACATCGGGTTCAATGTATTTTGAGAAAAATAACCTTTCATACACCAAGAATACTTTTCTTGCTTTTGTTATTTGCAATTTAGTGATCGTTACAATGTTAAAAACTTGTGTGAATTTAGATCTAAATATGTCACGATTTGCTTATTTGAAATGTTGGTACGACCCCTCGAGTTAACATTAAAACAACATGAAATTTGTATTGAAATAATACTCATATCATAAGCTTTTTAATTTGTTTGTCGGGCTCCAGCTGATTTCTAAATCATTGCTTGTGATTAATACTTGTTAAAGAAGACAACAAAAGTAAAATTTTGACCTCAGCTGGGCAAACATATTAAAAAGCTTATAATATATAAAAAGTTCAAAGTCAAACTTGCTATAGCGAATAATGAACATATTTATATAAATTGAAATTAATTTGAAATGTGTTTTAGTCAAATATTTCATACAACATTTTACTAAAATTGATTTCAAATACATTTTATTTTTTATGAATATATCTCCAAAACTTTTATTTGGATATATACATCGAAATTTTGTATCTGATATTGTGAATATTATAGCAATTTGCTTTAAAGTAATATTGAAATTGTTTAATTTTGAACTAATGTAAAGTTTGCTTTTTAACTCAAAATGTAATGTTCTTAAAAACAGTTTGTGATGCTAATTTTATACTAAATTTTTTATCTGCGTTTTATTGAAAATAATTATAAGAAAGTAAAACGACTTCCTTTAAATTTTGCCAGTCGAAATTAAATTTTTGTCTCTTTCAGTTAAAAAAATTATATGATTTAACACGCAGTTGATGTATGTAAAATTTACTGTTCAAATAATAACTCAATGTTCTTTTTACACAAACTCAAAATAATTGCTTGTTTCATAAATTTTGCCTTTCAGTTAAAAAAAAAAAATAATTTAATTAAATGCAGCTTATGTACATATGTAGTAAGTTACAGTAAAAAAGTAATTGCTTGTTTCATAAATTTCTAAAATATCTAATTTTTAAAAACTGATTTATTTTAAATTCACGTTCTTTGTATTTTAACGAATATGTTTTCAAACAAAGGCAGGAACACAATATCAACATCTATAAACCAGTAACTGCAAAATTAAAACTTAATTTTATGATATAATATAAACACCTGTAACTTTATTATGCATACGTGCATATGTATGTACTAATGTGCATACCGGTAGAAAATAGGACTGTAGCGATTTGCTACCCGCTTGACCTGCAGTCCGATAATAGTGCATTCACTAAAACAAAGAATTCTCAAAACAAACTTTTTCTCGAACATTTTGTTTTTAAAAGAAATGGTAGAAAACAATTCTATTAGTTCTCATATCGCTTTTACGTTTTAATCGTATTTTTATAATTTCTTTATTAATATTGCTAATAGTTCGTTATTAATATCGTTATCAGATCGATATATTTGCTGCCACAGCTGAGTGAGGGTGCAGCAGTTTATTCTCCGGTCGAAAACGATAGCCGCCTTCAAGTGTTTTGCCCGAAAATTCTTACGTTTCAATATCATTAATGAAAGTCGTGGTCAAGTGGGATAATATGCTGTGCTATAGCAAATTCCCACTGACCGCGTCGAAAATAATATCGCTTTTAATAGTTTAGCAAACCTTTCTCGGACAAATCATTCGAAAACGGCTGTTGCTAATAATACACAAATCTTTCGATTTAAAATGTTTAGAAAAAATATCTGCAGCGCACTTTAGCAATATCGAAAACGAATAGCTGGCAACAATACTAAACAACATTCAATATTTCTTCGCTCAAAGCTCGCAAATGCAAGTCTTCATTTTATTTCTAGTTATCGAAAGTATAGTAAAAGGTTTTGTTCGCAAATTGCTCACTTTAGCGAATAATCGCTAAAAAACGAATTTTTGGTCAAGCGGGTTATATAAGACATGTAGCATGTGTGTATTATTGAAAATCTACTACTTGGAACATTATTACAGATTACTGACAGTTAAAGGTGGGATTTTGTTGGCCGTATTTCTCGATGACATATAATAATTTTCAAATTTCAAACACTGAAAGAAAAAAGATTTTATATATTCAAGCATCACATGCACATTTAGAGTTTCAACGTATGAAATTTCTTTGCGATATGCAACCAACAAAATCCTACCTTTAGCTAAGTTGTAATAATGGACCTTTAGCTATAATAGTAAACATTTCCCACAGTTTACTGCATACATATCTAATATTGATTAATTTTTGTGAATTTATGCAAGCCCCTTGCTCAAAGAGCTTTGTGGTTTTGCATTGAAAGTGAAAGTAGCTCATTTAAATCCTTAAAACAATATTAATATTTCGTTCACAAATACCAGCGTTATGCCAGTACAAAGAATTTATACAGGAACTGCTTATATTTTTCTTATCATGTTTTTAGTTTGCATAATATATGTGTGGCTTGGGTTTCTTCATATTAACTCTATTCACAATCTTGTGCAAAATTATGCAATTGCAAATATTTTCTATCGGCTGTGAATTCCCGTTCTTGTTTTATTTGTTGCAGAAGCCATAACTCTCTATTTCTTTCCGGTTTTCACTTTTTCTCAGCTGTTGATTTGTGAAAGCTGTTATTTTTTTTTGGTGAAAAAGCATCTATTGCAGAGCTTCAAAATAAAGAATAAATGTTAAACCGTTTCTCAAATGCAATGATGCAATACCATTTGACCAAGATTGTGAATAGAATGATTATTTTTAAAATAAGTTTTATACATGTTTTAAATTATTTTAGAAGCATTAAGTTACAATATAAAAAAAAAAACCTAAATTAAAATTCATTATATTTCTTATACAATTCAACAGAGAAACCACCGAACTTTCACATTCTAGTGAGATGTCAAAATCATTGTAATAAATTTTCAATTCAATTTCAATTTTCAATTCACGTAACGCGTCTTGATAATAAATATTTCAAAGTGCAATGACTTTTCAGATTTGGAAAAAACAAAAAATATATATATATATATATATATATATATATATATATATATATATATATATATATATATATATATATATATATATATATATATATTATATACATATACATATATACATATAAAAATAACAAGACTGAGTAAACGGGCACTCTGTTTAATACATCTTTTAATATTTATCATAATTGGACTTTTTAAATAAACTTCTAAAATAAATATTTTAGATGATAATAAAGTGTGTGCTAAATTTTTCTAAACAAAAATCCAGTTATTTGTAATAAACTTTTGTTTGCTTATCAAATAAAAGGGTAACTCACAAATAAGTTCAAATAAATAAAAAAAAAAATTCAAGTTTATTTGTTCGCATATTTGTTGACACTTTTATTTGAGTGTTTTAAAATCACCACCTTAAACTACATATATTTGTCTTGGAAAAACCAGGTCAGTCATTTGTCCATAATTGAAACATAACAACTTTTAAAAATTTTAGCAATTGCAATAAAGTGTAAGCATTAAATTTAATAATAACAGCATTGATTGTAAAAATTTAAGACATAATGCCCAAATAAACATCATACTTTTGTAACGGACATAAATTATATATACATACATTTTTATGTACATACATACATGTGTATACAAAGTACATATGTTTTATGTTTGTTTTAATCAATTCAGTAAACGTAGTTTTGTACAATTTGCTCTAGAGCCGCAATAGTGAAATATCGCACAATTATTTTGCAGCTTAAAACAAGCACACACAATTATACAGTCGACTGGTAATTTATTAAATTCCAGCCAATAAAGGTTTATTTAAGCTGATAGCAATTCTTATTTTAGACATCGTTAGGCGCTTAATGTTTTGGCGCAAAACACATAATTTTTAATTTAAGAACAACAACAATAATTTTCTAATAAATATTTTAAGATAAAGGCTGCTCATATTGCGTTGTAGTAATACATTGCAGCAAATGTTTAAAGTCTACCATAAACATTTTGATATGTTTTTTTTTTAACGCAACCAGGTTGTTTGTTGTCAATTGACAGTCAATTGCATTCTATGGCACTTTTTGTAGTGGGAATTAAATTTAAATTAAAAAAATGTAGGGCATAAGTACGCGCCAGTCCGAGGATGCTATAGACAAAAATTTTTACTTTTCTTTTCTTCTTCACTTTGGCCTTAGCCATAAGCCGGTCAGTTTAGGTGCTCTTGTCTGCTTTGTAAGGAGCAGCAGGTGGCTTAAACCGAAACCAGCCTAATTTTATGCACAGTGATACTGTTGCCGTTTCATCCCACACCAGTCCTCACGTGAGCTGTAATCTGTCTTTCTTTTACAACAGCGGCCCGCCTATCTAACCTACCCGAACCTTTCTTGTCTTCTTTACAACATATTGATCACAGAATATAATTTAAAACCTATTATAATAGCTACAAAATGAAATAATTAAAAACACTTAAGCATTAAACACATTCGATACAGCAGACTACACGAACAACGGACACAATGTAGCCGAAAGTCAGCTACTTAATTATTTTGGAAGCGGCAACTGCATTAAAAAATATATAATAAAATTACATTTTTTATTATTTTTTTTTTTTTTATCGTATTTGCTATTCAAATATAAAATATTTCTTTAAAATAATCAATTCACTTTTTTTTATTAAATAAAATCACTAATTTGTGTTTTCGCAATAAAATAGAATTTGATCTAAGTGGACGCCAGCTCCAGCGGTGTTCGTGTAGTCGTGTTGCCATGCTGTCGTCAAAATGATTGTTAGCATATGAATGTGTGTATTCTATTTATGCAGTCGGTGTTCGTATAGACTGCTGAGTCGAATGTGTTTAACGCTTTACGTTTATTTTATAAAAATTATTATATGCTTATTGATTATTTGACAAATTTATATGCAATATCTGTCAAATAAGTGTTTAATAAAATTAATGTATTTTTATGAATATAGCCGTCAATATTTCCCAATTATTTCAGTTGTCCTCATCGACATCAAAATACACACACTTGTTCAACTGTTTCGGCAATAATCTGTGATTCAGAAAGGACTTATTAATTCCCTTTGAAGTTAAATATAACAAATATCTTTGAAAAAGTAACTAATTTTTCTTTCCAAATTCCAGTAAATACGCATCAGTTTCTTGCGTCGATGACGATGACGACAATTGGAATATGAAAGTTCAAATAGTTAAAACTTTAACCTACTATGTTATGGATGTATGATTATTTAGGCTCGTCAGAGAAAAAAACTCGAGGTAAAACTAACATGAAAAAATGTTGATTAAAATCATGTTAACCTTCTGCAAAACCCATCATCCAATTTATAATATATATCAATTCTGCTCGATGGATACATAAAATCATGTATCATATTAAATCAAAGCTTAATACAATTAAAAGAAGCTAAAATTGTTTTAATAGTGAAAAATATTTTTTAAAGATTAAAATAAATCAGGTTGAATTAACTTGAAAAGCGTATGGAGCAAAATCACCACCGAAACACATGAAATCAACCTTGTTTTATACGTTTTAGCTTGGTTTTCCCTGTGTAATGTATGTGAATTTAAAATTATATACATACATACGTACACATTATACGAATACATTTGAAAAGAATCGCCTTCAAATATGAATACCCAGAATAAAATCGGTAGAAAAAGTTATGTGAATTCGATTCCTGAACATGTGGTTAAGAAAATGTGTGATTGCTTATATTTGCTTATTACACACATGTAAATATATCTGCAAAATTGTCATTTACAAATATTATTGTTATTGCATGTACAAATGTATGTTCTTTATTAATAAAACGGTATTATAAACCAGTTTTTCAATGAAGTAGTTGTTATTTTTGATATTTTAAAATAACCGTATTAATAAAATTCCATATTATAGATCAATAACCCTTTTTGTAAATACAAAAATAATGAGAATTTTATTTAAAACGTCTAAAATCTGTACAAAAAACTATTTAGACTTTGTAGCTCCAACATTTAAACTAGGGGACCTTCAAATTAAATACCCATAATGATGATTACTTCAAGTTGTTCTACACAATATTGCCTTATTTAAGACTGGTTTTAACAATTTAATTAAACACAATGATTATGATAAATAAATTAGTTTTGCTTTTAATAGTTTAAAGCAATATAGTAAGTAGTATGTGCTGCTTGTAATGTAATTCAATTGTAGAAACAACACAAATCAAAGAAAAATAATACAATTGCACTTTTATACATGAGTAAACTTCCGATTGTGATCCGTCTAAAAAAAAATGTGAATTCGATAGATATTTGATTGTTATGTTTTGTATCAATTATGAATACAGTGAACAAAATGAAATCTGTAATGTATTATTAAGCAAGTTTAATGTTCTTATATGTATGTATTAATGTATGTAGAACATAATTTTTCAGAGGATTTTAATATTTTTAATGGAAATAAAAAGCATATTCTGAGCCTTAAGAGCACTACAAATTGCAGTTATTAACAACAAATACAAACCACAGATTATGTATGTGTAATAGCACTAAATTTAAATTATGACTCTTTTTCTACAACAGAGGTAAAAAAAAAATATAAAAATATATTTACAATCAGTTCCTCAATTTAAATCCTTTTCAATCGTTCGCATAAAATTTAATTTGTTTTGAGTTAAAAGTATTTATGCGAGCGATCGAAAAGGATTCGAAGAAAGAGAACTGGCTGTAAGTTTTTTGGTTGATTGAAATATTGATAATGAAAATATTAGCAATTGAATTTCAAATTTTTATTTTTTTGTTCAAAATCGTAACTTTTCAGTTTCTGCAGTATTTTGCAATAATGCTATTAAATAAAAAGTATAAAATATTTTAAATTACTTTTCTCCTTTAAATAAAGTATGCTTCTTTAATTCATTTAATTTTGCAAAACAAAGGCATATCACAACAAATTTGCAATTAATTTGAGAGGAATAATTACAGCACATGTGTATTCAAAGACATATTCATGCGATGCGCACGTTAAGTTACAAACATAAACACATACGACACAGCAACCGACTGCCATATATCAAAAATAAAATACATGTGTTCTTAGGGCAACTGTCATGTTAATGAGAATGTAGTTACGCAGCAATACAACCATATGTATTTTTTTTTTGGTGACAAAACAAGTTAGAATTTTAATTTAAAATAAAAAATAAATAATTCAAGTATGTGATGGAAAACAATCTTTTTCAAAAAAAAAAATCATTTTCAAAGATGTGCTGGTAAGTGATCAATATTAAGAATTTATATCCAACAGGTTTTCGATAAATGCTAAAAGAACCATGGAAGTACCTAAAGCACAACTAGACCATCATTAACGCATGGAAAATGTCTGAAAACTCACCTGATTGTTTTAAAGCAATATTTGTTTAAATAAAAATTTATGGGTATATAATAAATACATTTATGCAAAAGAATTTTAAGAAGTTTACTTTTGAGTGCATCCACATCATCTGATGCCGCTTCCAATATAATTATGTAGCTACATTTGTAGTTCGAGTAGTAACACAGTGTCGAATGTGTTTAATGCTACATACTGACAGTAGCTGTGGTTTTTAATGGTATGCTCGCTGTGTTACGGAAAAGAGAATGCCTGCTACAAGCTCAAAGCGGTGGTACTATTATTTAGAAAAAAACATTTTCAACTGCTCATTCATTTGTTCATTTTTTTTCAAAATCAGTTCCTGCTTTCTTTTGTTGATTCAAAACAATAATGATTGTATTCATAAAAGATATTTTATGCATTAAGCTTTTATATGACAAATATCTATGCAATATCTGTCTAATATATTAAAAATATTTTGTATGAATGAGTACAGCTGTAAAAATTCTAATGTCAACAGATACCTTTTTCTATTGATAAATGAATACGATAAAACGTTGTTTATTTGTTTAAACAAAACGTCTTTCTACATACTTATATACATAAATACTTACAATATATAAAAGTATCTGTCACTATCTGCTTTGTCCCATATGCTTGCTTTATTGGTTTGTCTATCATTAGCCGTTGCATCAGGCAGAGCATTTGTCGGTCAGTCTTTTCTTTTTGCTGATATCATTCTGGGTCGGTGAATTTGTATCACTTTTGCCCAAACGAAAAAACGCAAAGTTTATCCATAGTGCTGAATAAAATATAAAGAAAACAACAACAATAAAAATCTTATAAGGCGTAGTTGGTAAAGCTTTTATAAATGCACACATATCACCCCAAATCGTAAACGACCACAGTTCGAAGTTTCTTAAAATCTTTTTAACAGAAATTTTAAATTTCTTTGTCGGGCTCCAGTTCATGTCAAATATGAAAATTTGAATAGTTAAATTGTTAAATATTAATTTTCTTTTTTTAATTTTACATTTACATGAATATTTTTAGTAATTAATTATAGCGGTTTGTAAAAAATCATTCTACTAATCAAATCTGTAACGACCACAAAAATTGCGTTACATTACCGACTTCTTAAACTGGAGGAATACCGTCATATTTGGAACGCAATTTGATAATAAAATTATAATCATGATTTTAAAACAGTTTCTATATTTTTCTGTCTTTGCAAGAGAATTTTTTTTTAATTTTGAGTTGTAACTGCTTAAGATTTAGGTTGCGAAATACTTATGTGTGGTTTCCACAACGTAAAACAAAGCGACTTGTCTGAAAATAGAAATCACTCAAAAATTCGATTGCTTATAAATTCGACAAGCCATCATCTGAAACAGCACATAAGTATTTATATGTATGTACATACATATGTATAAATGTATGGATGAAATAATTCAAAAATGATTTATTCGCTATTGAGCAATTTTATTTGAAATTCATTATTTTGGGTCAAAAGACCCTTTAGTTGATTTTGCCTAGTCTTTCAGCATGTCTATATGCCGCCGACAATTCGCTGATGGTACTCAGCTCGTCAGTAGACTCGAAAAACCTTATTTCAATTGAAATAATTAAAATTTAAAAACATTCAAACACTTTTCATAGATAAAAACAACTTTTTCTGTATTGCTACTGTATTCACTTGCGCTTTCATACAGGCTATCATTGGTTTGCTACGATTTGTATATTTAAAGTATCAAATATCAATAATTCCAAAATGATTTATTCGCTATTAAGCAATTTTATTTGAAATTCATGAAGTTTTGAGAAAATTTATATTTCAAAATGTAAAAACATATGGTATTACAGATTGGTAAATTCCATATGTAAATTACCGACCGATATGAAGTTCAAAACGGATTTTCAATGTTTATTTACAATTATAATTATTTTTTATTATATAATTTTAAGGCTCGTTTTCATAACTTTATCGATAGCTAAAGGTCGGCTGGACTTCACAGTAGAATAACATCAAACGTAATGCCATGTTCAGACATACACCTTAACTGAGATTATCGTAATAATTAAGGCCTTAATTGAGTTCAATTTACTTGCCCTCTTTTGGTAAATTAACAAGCTTATGCCTATAGTTATTAGCTGAATTAAATATTTGTGTCTTTACCGTTTACTCTACGTGCTCAATTAATAATTAATGTATGCACACTAAAAGTTATCTTTGCAAATAAACCCAATATAACACTTATTGGCTTGGTATGAACAGAATATTAATGTGATAATAATAATGATAAAGGAATAAACAAAACTTTTTTAAAGGTTTAATTACATTTAATCAAAAAAAAAATCCTGCATAATTGAAAGGAAAAAAAGTAGAAAGTAAGAACACACCGAATTCAATGAAACAGCCCACTTATATATAAATATATAATAAATTATAACAAATAATTCAGAAAACTTTTTAGTTTTGGAATTCCAAATTGCAAATCATGAAATATTGTTACAAAATGTTGTATTTAAAATCGTTTCTACCGTGTAAATTAAGATGATATTAAGACATCTGAGTTGCTATTCTGGATCCTATGTTCTTCGACCTTTCAACGAAATATTATTAAATAAAATAACTTTTATTAATAAAGAAAAGGACCTATAGCTCAAAATTAAAAAGGAAAGCATATTAATATCTGTGTTGCTCTTAGATATTTTCCGTTGCATTCATAAAATATATTTACAGTCCTATTAAGCATTTATTAGACAGGTTTTCTATGCAATATTTTTCAATTGA
>BGZK01003593.1:0-22447 GCA_005406025.1 Eumeta japonica
TTGGAATTTTATTCAATTTATTATTTGAATATTTTATGAGGTTCTGTTTTTTTCTTCAATGAAGAAGGATTTTTGTGATTAATTGTTAAGATTAATATTTCTTTTTAAGAAGAAAAATTAAGTTTGAGGACTTATTAGCTGGGGTACAACCAGCTGTTTCATATTCGCTACGGTAATCAGCACCCGTTGTCTTCGAACACAGGCTTCATATAAACATAAACTGTTTTGTAGTGTTGATTTTTTTTAATTGGCTAAATTGCGTTTGAAGTTGTCGTTTGTGATTCGGCCCTCTACATATATCTTTATATCTAAATGTTTCTTTTAGTATGGTCCGCGCTACAATTGAGTCAAAGTGAGTCAGGCAATGCTGTTGGGGGCCTTTTTCTATGGTTATATGATCACTTCATTACCGAGCGGTATGTTGGCAGAGAATCTTGGTGGGAAGCCCGTGGCAGGTTACAGTTGTATAATAGCTGGCATTTTGACAGCATTAACGCCCTTAGCAGCATCTTGGAATAAATGGGCGGTATGGATTTTAAGATTTGGCGTTGGATTTTTACAGGTACTTATTTTAACAATGGCTGTCAGAATTCATTGTAATTTTAATTGAATTTCGAAACCAACAATAAAATGATTTGATGTCATAAAATCAATATTATAAATTATGGGATACACACATATGCAAAAGGGCTTACTTAAAGTTAACTTTAGAAAATTTGTCCATATAAAATTTGTTCTGTTGTAACATTTAGCAGACTTTAGAATATTTCAAACCTATTTTTAATTGCCATTATCAATAGAGTTTTAGAATATCCTGTAAATATGTTTTTTGTTACTAAAGATTGACGACCGTATTCTTAAAAAATATTTGAAACCTCATAAAGTCTTTTATATAACGGATATTGCATAGAAATTTGTCAAATAAGAACTTAATAAACCTATAATATTTTTTTATGCATACAACTTTGATTGTTTATTTATATATTTATAATTTTTCTTAGGGGTTATTTATCCCTGCTGTCACAGTTTGATCTCCAGATGGGCGCCACCCGATGAAAAGGGTAAATTTGTGGCCGCTTTGATGGAACTTTCGGTACCTGATTACTTGGCCAATATGTGGTCTTATTATTGAGAACATGGGCTGGGATTGGTCTTTCTATATGGTTGGCATATTTGTGATAATTGTGTGTGCTGCCTGGTTTATATTTTGTTGCCGATAGTCCCGCCAGACATCCAACCATAAGCATCAAAGAACGTGAACTAATTGAAAAGTTTGGGTGATACAATATCGACCAAAAAGGTAATAAAAATTCAAACTGATTTATTCGCTATTAAGCCATTTTATTTGAATGATTATGTCAGACCCTTTAGTTGTTTTTTGCCTAGTCTTCAGCCGCGAAATGTCGGCGTTCGTATGCCGCCGCGAAATGTCGGCTGAAAGACTAGGCAAAAACAACTAAAGGGTCTTTTGACCCAAAATAATAAATTTGGTAATAAAAATTATTACAGCATTCTAATAAAATCTAAAGAATATTTAATTAATCCTAATTGCATATGAAAAAGATAAATGACATGAAAAAACTGATTTTCTAAACTTCGTAATTAGATTAATCACAGTTTAAGAAGAAGATTTTGTAAAAAAATCAAATCTAAATCAAATAAGTTTCCGCAGAAATTTTAAATTTATAGTTGCGTAAAAATAATTCCCGCTAATCTAAAATCTCTTTAACTGAACTATTAAACTTAATCTATATACAGAAAAAAAATCAAATTAAAAACGTATAAAACAAGGTTGATTTCATGTGTTTCGGTGGTGATTTTGCTCCATAAGCTTTTCAAGTTAATTCAACCTGGTCATTATTCTGTAAATCGCTAAAGCTAAATCTCCATCGCTAAAAATATAAATTCTGTTTAGCGGCTTTTAGCGATGAATACAATTCTGTAACTTAAGTTTCTTAATTCAGCATTATCTTAAAATTGAATTCGTTGCAATTTTAGCTTCTTATTTCATTGTTAAAATGCTAAAAATTTAGCTATTTTAATGAATTTTTGGCATTTAAAAATATATACATAATTAAAAAATTTTAACAATGAAATAAAAACTATAATTAAGACGAATTCAATTTCAAGATATTACCAAATTTAAAAAAAAATTAATTACAGAATTGTATTCATCGCTAAAAGCCGCTAAACAGAATTCATAGATTTTTCGCAATGGTGATTTAGCTTTAGCGATTTACAGAATAAGCGGGCTGATTTATTTTTAATCTTTAAAAAAATATTTCTTGCTATTAAAACAATTTTAATTTTTTTTGATGATATCAAACTTTCATTTAGTATAATACATGATGAATTGATATCAATTTTGAATTGGGTGATTGTTTGTATAGAAAGTTAACATGATTTTAATCAACATTTTTCCATGTTAATTTTATCTTGAATTTTCTGTGCTTACGCACAGCAGTGATATACAATGTGAACATTTTAATTGTCATATTCACAATTTTTGCAAAAGGTATTGCATTTATTTACACTACACTAACAAAATATATAACACTGCAACTCTAGAGCATTTATATTCAACACCAAAAAAATTTAGTTTTTATATGCAACACTTGATTGCAAATCAACAGTTGAGAACAAGAGAGAGTTATGGCTTCCACAACAAGTAGAGCAAACTGAAATAACGATGATTCACAATAGATAAAAATAATGCAAATGCATTATTTTGCATTAGAGCTATTGTAAATATGGTCTTGCCATACTGAATGTAACAACATTATGTATTAAACAGGGTTTCAACAGGTTTTAATAAATTTAATAATTTAGTTTACCTACTATAAAATAGTTTACTCTAGTTAAAAAAAATAGAAAAAAACTAACGCTCCTTTTTAGGGTTCCATGCTCTAGTTTGAAACCCTCCGTCCGTCCTTTACAGGCTCCATTCTCCGTAATATAAGAGCTAGAGAGCCAAAATTTTCACAGAATGTTGCTGTAATATATTGCTATAACAACAAATACTAAAAACTAAAGGGTGTCCCCACATACAGGTGCTCTATTTTAGGAAAAATTAGTTGTAACTTGAATCCTAAAAGGTAGACAGCTGAAACTTTCACTAGATGTTGTGGTACCGTACTGCTACAACAAAATGTACAGTTTAACTGCTCTATATATAACGAAATTTTTACAACAAATAAAATTCATGAACACAACAATTTGGTTAGTATTTTATATATTTTATCTCACTATAATGAACTTTCTTATAGGAAGTTCTTCGATAACGTATAATTTTAAGACCTAAATAATCCTCCATATTCCAATTGTCGTCATCGTCCTCGACACCAGAAACTGATGCGTATTTACTGCACTTTTTATAGATATTTGTTATATTTAACGTCCAAGGGAATAATAAACTGTTTTAAAACCACCAGATTGTTCCCTGATACAGTTGAACAAGTGCATATTTTCTGATAACGATGACGACGGTGACAATTGGAATAAGGGGAATATCTCTGTTGACAACTTTTTTGCCTCCATTTAGTCACAGAAGTTACATAAAAACTTACGTTAATACGCACACCATACATATGTATGTATATTTTTTTAGAAAATATTGAAATTTTTCTATGTGTTTTAGTCAAATTTTCTGCGTTGACCACCATACAAAGCCGTAATGATTTTTATGCATAAAACGATATACATAAATATTTATATATAAGCAAATACATACTTATCTACATACATGATAGTTATTTTCTAGATAATATTAATATTTTTTTTCTCACGAAATTTTTAGCGTTACACACCTTATAAATCTTTAATGCTTTCTATGCCCTTCTGGTCGCTGATGTTGTTACATTACGGCAGTATGTGGGTTTGTTCTTCTCATTACCGCTACACCGAAATTTTAAGCGAAGTTTTGTTTTAATTTATCATCAGCTGGTTTCTCATCATCTGGCTCCCTCATTTGGCATGATTGTTGTGTGCCTTTGGTTTTGGCTCCTTGGCCGATTTGATAAGACGAAAGAATTGGTTGTCGGTAACTAAATGAGAAAAGTATTTTGCATTCCATGTAAGTATAAACTTAACATTTATTTTAATCATTACTTTATATTAAGCTTAAGCACATCTCAAATTCCAGCCCATGTGTTACCAGGTATTATGTTGATTATTTTGGCATTCTATGGCAAAGATCCGTATGTTTGTGTTGCCATTATGACAATTTCTTTGGGTTTTAATGGAGCTGCTACCGCTTCTAATTTACAAAACTCTCAGGATTTGGCTCCCAATTATGCGGGAACTTTGTATGGCATCATAAATTGTGTAGGCACTACGCCTGGTATATTCTCGCCCATGATAGTGGCCGCTTTTACCAAAAAGAATGTTAGTTAAATTAATATATACACACATAACTTAATACTTGAATATTTAAGTTGTCTAATTATTATATCGTTAATGTCTAGAACACGCTTGACCAGTGGCATTATGTATTCTTGATTGGTGCTGCTGTATACATCATTCCGGCCATAATTTACTGGATATTTGGTTCGGGCAAAATTCAGAAATGGAATGAACTTGATGCTACGGCTTCAAAGGAAGACATCGTTAATACAAAATTATAAAGGACAGCTCGTACAAATATGTTTAATAGTATTTCACAAAATAATGAGTTGGCTGGCTTTTAAATTAAATACCAAACTTTTACCTATTTCCAATTAGCCGAATTATTTAAAAGTGTAATTTTTCTTATGCAAATTCAAGTGCTGTGCTTAGATAGACATTTAATATATATTAACATTTAATAATGCCCTATTGTATATATTATAGTTTAATATTGATTCCATGTATTGGAATATAAATACTTCAAAGGCTTTATTTATTAAAATAAATATGTTTTAAGTTTTATGATATACATATATCCATTACACCGTAGAAGTATCCACCATGAATAATTAACTTTGTGGTGCTCTCTTTAAAGTTAAACCACAATACATTTTAATTTATTTATAAGTGTTAATTATCGTTATTTAAATATAAAAATATTTTAGGTTAAATAAATAACAGAACTGTGTAAATTAATTTTAAATTAAAATCGGTTTATATGTACATATATACATACATACATAAATGTATGTATGTACATAGTTGCATAACTAATTTAAATAAGCAAACTAAATCTAAGAGGATAGACACATATCCAAGCAAAAAATATACTACTATTTGTGAATTCAATTTGTTAAAGTAAAATATTTCAGTTAAAATTTCTCCTAAAGAAGTTCCTACAGAAGCCGCACTTGCAAAACTGGAACATTTTTTAAAATAATTTTTGATAATAAATGAAAAATATTATAAATTAACTGAATATTTACATATCACAATAAAAACAAAAACATCTTTGAAGGTCTTGAATGCATATTAGTCTGAGTAAAGCTAAACATCATTTCAAAATTTCTGCATTTGCAAATGTTTTATGTATGTAAGCATATAAAATATATTCAATTCTAGTTAAAAACAAAATAGAATTTATAGATTTAGTTTAAGCGTTTTACAGAATAAGCCTGCTGTTCACATTATCTATAGAATACTGTGTTTTGTTTATTTCCTTGGTGTCAAAATTCAATTATTTTAGGTGTTTTACGCTACAAAGGTGTTAATTAAATGCAAAATAAAAAGAGTTTCTTTTATTTGCAATTTATTATTTTGCAAAACAATAAATCATACAGAAGAAAAATAAATTATAAAATATGTATTACAAGAATAATAACAAATTGTATATAAAGTTACTATTTGTCAGTTATAAAAAATTTTTAGCCAGAGCTTTCACAGGTTTGTGAAAGTTTTATATGTGGATTTTATAAAGAGATTTGTTGATTAAAAGATCTGTAAATATTTAGATCTTCTTAAAACGTTATACAAGGTTCAATAAGCTCTTATTACACAAATTTCTATAGAATATTAGACAAATTAACCGCTTATTAAACGTTGTAAAGTTTTTGAATGTCTTTTCTTAATTTATTTATTTTTAACCAGACACTGTTCAAATTTAAATCTGCTAAGTCAGTCAAGACAATTCAGTTTTCCAACAAATGAATAAACATATATGTACATTTAATTTTTAAAAGTTGTTAAGCATAAATGATATTTACACAAAATAATTAATGTACATATTTGGCTCAAAATATTTTCCAAGCAATTTTAAACAATGTAGGTGTATGTATACATACATGCATTTGTATATGTACATAAATTTTTGTTCTGTGATTTAACAAATGCATTCATGTGTAGGTAAATATAGTTGCTTATATGTAAAATTCTAACATTTTAAAATTTTACATAATTTGAAATTTTATAAGGAATGTATACATTAGTGTAACTGCTGATTTTTTGTAAAATCTTTTTTTTCACAGATTTGCTAATTATGTATTATATCATAGTACGAGTTTTACAACTGTGCTTGTCGGCATTTAAAGAAAAAAAAACAACAACATAAAAGAAGAAACTAGAAAAATAAACTGCAAGAGAATTTATAAGAAAGCGCAAATTTATAACTGTGAATAAGTGTATTTTTCCAAAATGGTGCGTGTTGCTCTGCAAATTCGTAAAATTTAGAAAATATTGAGGAGATAAAAGCAAGCCATCCTGATTATACCTATTTGATAAAAGTTAAATGCACAAACTGTGGTGAAATATCTGACAGGTGGCACGATATAAGCGAGTCCTTGCGAACAAATCAAGATTCGCGTAATCCAAAAGGCTTCAATTTCTATATGAAATGTAAAATGTGTAATGTGAGAACAGCATTGATATTGTGGAAAAATCGAATGGTATGATACATATTGACATACATATATACATTTCAGGTTATGTTTAAATTTGGAATTTTATTTGCAGTGCCGTACAACCAAACCCATAATAACCAATTTCATACCATTGTGGTTTTCGATTGCCGCGGTACTGAACCAGTTGAATTTGCTCCACAAGCAGGTTGGTTAGTTCAGTCTGCTGATGGTGGTCAAAAATTTGAAGATGTCGATTTATCCGAGAATGAATGGGTAGATTACGATGAAAAGAATAAGCAATCTGTGGGCGTTTACGAGTTTGCTTCGAAATTCATTAAATTGAAGAAATAAACCATAAAACCAAGTTACCGTTTTAGTTTAAATGATAAGGATTTTGTATACATTTTGTTAATACAAGCAAGTTAAATGACGAAAGAATTGTTTATAAATAATGGAAGTTTTAAAGAGATGATGAAGTTACATTTATCGAAGGTGAGGTTTAAAGGGCATTTGTTTTGATTTAATATTAAAAATAATTTTCACATTTGTTTAATAGAACGAATCACCCAGTTGAGACACGTATATAGCAAATAAAGGCATATACTTACCTACCACAGAGAATAACAAGTATACATATAAAAACATGCATACCACATATCACACAAGCTTATCCATCCATATCAACATCTAACTCACATATTTTCAAAACAATGCACATCAGCTGTAATAACAAAGCACAAACTCAGCCATACATACATACATCTAACTCAAATACTTCCAATAGGTAGAATGCACAATTAGAAGTAATAAGATGCAAAATGTTTCTGCATAAAAAGTAATTCAATAGCAATTTTTGTCGAATTGTGTAAACAGACAACAATCAATTTCCTACATCGTCTTGCTAAAATGTCACAACTGGGAGGTACTTGGTAAGTGATTCTTGATTTTATTAAAAGAAAAATAAAAAAAGAATACATTGCCGAAACCCGGGATTGAACCGGGGACCTTTAGATCTTCAGTCTAACGCTCTCCCAACTGAGCTATTTCGGCTTATACACGTTCTCGCCTTATGTCAATTGTTAAGTGTGTACGTGCCTATATATGTATATATTAAAAAGCTCTTCGTATGTACACAGCATACAGCTGGGTGCACGGCATTACCATGTTTAGGTCTTAAAATAGTATATGCCATATGTACATGATAATTGTGCAGTACCGTTATTTTCAAATATAACTTAAAACCGTTGAAAATGCTGTTAAGATTCTACTATTAACATATGAATTGAATTGTTGTTTTCATTAAATTGTGTGTTTAGATTAATTGTTATAATTGTTTTGTTATGAGTTTATTATTTGATGCTTGTCGCACTTGAAAAAGTTTTATATTTCTGAGAATAATTGATATCTTTATATTAGTTTTCATTACCTATTATTAATAAATTCAGCCAAGTACGAGGTAGGCTCGCACATAATGGGTTCTGTACTTACGTACAATGTGTATATAGAAAATTTACATTGTTGTTCATAATACTTGTTGTTGAACTGTGCTGCTACAACAACATCCTGTGAAAGCTCCTATAGTTCAAAAGTTACAGCTAATTTTTCTTAAAATGGGGTACCTATTGTCTGGGAGCACCGTGTAATTTTTATGTTGCTGTTGTTTTGCGTAATTATTATTGAATCGGCTTGATACAACAACACTCTTTTCAAATTTCAGCTCTAATAGCTCAAAAGTTATAGATAATTTCTCTTAAAGTGGGTCAGCTGTTCTATGGGAGCACCCGTAGTTTTATGTTGTTGCTGTTTTAGTATTTGTTGTTGTAGCGAAATCATAACATGATGTGGCAATACAAAATGTTAGGGTTTACCACTGCTAGCTGAGCATGCTTTACGTGAGAAAAGAAGCAACGTTTAGTTGTTCTTTGGGCCAAGAAAATCTTTATCATTGTCTCTTAGGCAGGCGTCTTTAAGTTTATAAAATAATTACCCTGTAACGCTGCAATTCAAACTAATAAGGCAAGCTTTTGCAAATCAAGAACGCCAACCATTATAGAGGCAAACGAATGGGGTCAACAGCATATTTTTGTAATAAAATTTTAAAATTTGCGAAAGCTTGTCTTTTTTTCCAAACTATCAAATATTAATACTTTATATTATAGTACGATAAGATTGCACATTGAAAAAAGATAAGCGAAGAGTAGTAATGCCATAACGTCCAGAAAGATTGTGCAAAGATTGTCCTATAGGTAATTTTGAATATGAAGATTGCTAAGGTGCATTATCTCAAATTTCCCTTAAGTCGACTTAAGAACTTATTCTTTTTTACCATAGATTTGATGTTAAGCTGATGTGACAGCTTCGAGCTCTATTTTTTTTTTAATAAAACCACAAAAAAAGTTGTTTAGTTTATTGGAACTTTTTGTTCTTTTCAAAATTTTGTTTTTATTATTGTCTTTTGGTTTTTCTAATTTTAAATTATTCTGGCAATCTTTTTTCTTGTAGTATTTTTTTCAATTTATATTAAAAAAAAAATTAACAAAGTTTTAAAATTTGTAATAAAAGTGTGTATTTTCTAATTAACTATATTTCTCTTGATTTAATTATCACATTTATAAAATATTCAAGAATTTTTTTCATAATGAAATCTACATGGTAGGCACACAAATAAATTTTATTTTTCTTAAATGTTTTTTTTTTCCTTTTTCATAAAAAACGCTACTTTTTTTGTAACAAAATAATTTAACATTTATAAATAAAATAAAATAGTTTATGGTCGCTTTGTTTTAATTATTTTAAAGTGAGGTAAATTTTATTTAAATATATCCCAGGGATTATTTATTTATATTTTGTTAAAACATAACACGAAAAACAAACAAATAGTTTCGTTATAATAACAACCTGGATCTTATTATTTTTATTATTAGGCGTAAATAATTAATAATTAAATTATGCGAAAATTTTCGTGCTTTACTTCTTAATTTGTTTTGCAATGATTGTTATGCTTTCTTCTTATAAATACAAATAACTTAAATACAGCTGTTTTTTTTTTATATATAAAATGAATAGATAAATTTTCTTTTTTAGTTTAAAAAAAAACTAATTCTTTTAACTTTTCTTCCAATTGATTTTATGTTTAATGCTGGGCATGTCTTTTTATTAATATACTTTCTTTTAGATTTCTTAGTGTTCTTTTAAAAAAAATCTTTTTTTTTTCACTTTAAACTATAAAATTAAACTTAGCCTTTTTTCTGGTAAAAATTAAATTAATTTTTAATTTAACTATACTATTGGGTGGTTGTAATGGCGGCGGGACGTAACCCTGTTATTGTGGTAGTAGGACTAGTTTGATGTTGTGACTCCAGTGTATTTGAGTCTTTTTCATCATTATCGGGATTATCCCATGGTTGCCTTTGACCGAGGCAAAGAAATTATAAAGGTGCCAGCTGCAATATAAATGCCAGCAGCAATAAAGAACACCTTTTGCCATTGTGCAATTGTTGGCTATAAAACAAACAAACGGAAAACATTTAAAATGTTTCTTAATAAATTATTATTAATTATTATTGTTATTACCTGATTGTGTATCAAATTACCGGCAGCGATGGTGCCAACAGGCCGGCCAAATTGGCTGAACAATTTGTTATGGCCATCAGGAAACCAGCAAAACGTGGTGTCAAATCCAAATGATTGATTTTGAAACCAGAATAGATACCACCATTTAGACCCACACCAATAGTGAGAATAGCCAGGGTTAAAACACGATCACAACCAGTATAAGAGGCAGCTATTAAAGCAATACCAGGACCATATTGACCTAAAATCAAAATATAAAATCAAATATTTTAGTAAGTTTCATTTTATTTTTCCTTTTTAAAAAATTTATAAAACGATTAAAATCAACTTTTTCAATTTGAATTTGATTGCCAAAATTTTGATATAATTTTCAAATTGTGTAAAATAATCATCTATGGCAACGTAACGGTGGTCGTATCGACAATTGATAACTTATGTGTATGATTATGCTGATGATATCAGCTCTTATAAAATTACAGTACATATACATACATATTTTTAATTTGTTTTTATTAAGTGATTAGTTGTACGTTCACGTATGTTACGATTCGCACCTAATGTTTACTGTCTTAAACGAAATTAATTCGTAGCATACATAAATTCGAAATTTTAAATTAGTTTGCAGTTTTCGATCCCATTCTCATTGACGTTTCTAATTGTCGTTTTAATAACGTTTATAACCGCTTGGTTCTTTATCTCACAAATTTGAAATTTATTATTAGAAATGAGACACTTTTGTTGCAAAATGGGCTTGCTAGGAGGTGGTGTTACAAAATCTGTCTTCAGTCGTTTAAATTATTTTATTGCCAACGATATCGAAATTTTCATTTCGGTATTATGTCATTCGATATCGACGATCATTCGATCGTAAATACTTTAGTGTAACGATAAGCCATTGCTCAATATTATAATCGAAACATAGACTGTTTGGAATAACTGGAATATTATTGTTGATAAATTTGTTTTAACAATTTATTTGGCTTACGTATAGGGTGATTAGCTTACTCGAAACGTTTCGTTATTGTGCAGTACGTTAGCACAGTCGATATTTAATACCGTGATTAGGCCTCTGACTATTCGACTCTTTCAGACACAATATAAATTTTAAAAACTCTTTGCAATTAAACTTAATTATTTGGCCTTATGTTTGAATTTTCAAATTTTTATATCTTCCCATTAAACGTTTATATTACGCTGAATTTTTCACAATTTTTAAACAAACTTACCAATTGAGTTCATAACTTTTCTGGTGGAAGTATGATTAAAGCGATTTGAAGAGATCATCCAATCGGCCACAACCGAAATACTCATTGAAAATATCCACATGGCCAAATAGGGCAGCGATGACAATAGACCATTCGATTTCAAAGAAAACCTCAATACTTGTTTCATATACGTGGGCAATTCAGTCATCAAGGTTTCATAACCATAATTATGACCCATGTGAGCAAACAGAATAGCATAGAATGGTAAAGACTTGGCGATTGCTTTAAATGGTATTGAGGAATCTAAAAGAGGCCGAGGCGATATGCAATTAAAACTGAACTTAAATAAAAGAAAAGATTTCCCATTAGTTACCTTAATATCATTAGTGCCCCATAGCGAGTGATTAATATATTTCTTTTCACGTTCATCGATTTTGGGATGTGATGAAGGATCTTCATATACCCAAATTAGGAAAGCTATAGACCAAATTGTGCCAACAGCACCGAATACATAGAAAATTGAGGGCCAGCCTCCATCAAAACCGTATTCAGCCAACAGACCAGACAAAGGCATCGATATAATTGTACCAAATTGTGCACCTGCATAAACCGCAGCACCCATACGAGATCGTTCGTTGGGTGGTATCCATTTGGCCAGCAAAGCATGCGTACAGGGCACAATTGGTCCTTCGCCAAGACCTTGAATAAAACGCACTACACATAAACCCCAAACGCCGCCTTCGCGTGCTGCTACCGGCACTAGGAAAGCAAACACGGAATTGATTAACATACCCCAACCCAGGAAATTAAGCGAACCGTATTTCTTGGCCAGCATGCCAAAGGGTATCTTTATTAAAAACAAGGACACAAAATATTAAATGCAAGTAGCAAATAAGAAGCTTAAACTTACTTGTGTTATGACGTAGCCGTAGAAAACGATGACAGTATGTAACCCTGGAGAGCTGAACTCAAGGAAATTCACCATCTTGTCCATGATCCTAAAATAGAAAAAAAATTAAGATTTAGTTAAAACACAGGCAATAATATTTAATTTTAGGATTTAAATTATAGGAAAAGTGCCGTTGCTTTCACCATTCGACAAAGCTAAAATTATACATTTTTCATTAATTTATTAGTCGGGTTCAAGTTCATTTCCAAATTATTGCTTGTGATTAATACCTGTTAAAGAAGACAAGAAAAGTAAAATTTTTGACCTTAGCTGGAGAAGAGGTATCCATCACAAGCAATAATTTAGAAATGAACTTGAACGCGACTAATAAATTAAAATGTATAACATACATACATAAAGTTCGAATAATTGAAAAATGCAAATATTCAATTCACAAGCTGGCATTAATGATGTATGCGCCATGTAATTGTTTAATTTTATGGTATTTTATTTTTGTTGTTGGTAACTTTCATAAAAGTGTGTTCTTTCATACATATGTTTCGAAAAATGTTGTATGTGTTGACCATACATGGAAAGTTAAATTTTATTTTAAAATTTTTTTAAAATAATTTTGCTAAAAAGTAACTAAAGCGAGAATTTGTTGATAATTTTCATACATAAGTGTTCTTTTTAAACGATTGGTTTTTAAGTATTTGAAAAATGCCAACCAGACATGGAAAAGTTAAATTTTATTTAAGAAAATTTTTAATATATTTTAGTAAGAAGCGTGAAGTTAATGTGTTCTTAATGATTATTTAAACATTTAATTAATTTCAAGTGTATACTTAAACTATTTTAATTAAAATTGCTTTTGAAAAATGTGTGACCATTTTGTAGCACACTACAATTACCATACCTGGTTCAATTGCAAGAAAATAGTTTTCCGAACTTAATTTTTTAAAATTCATTAAACTTTATTAAGCCATACAACTGGGTATCTGAATAAAATAATTTGATAATTATTTGTTTATGTTTTCAAAAACTTATTTTGTTTAAATCTATATATATAACAAATAATTAGGGAAAGCAATTGAATTTCCATTACCATTATTAGAACTGCATTACCATTTTTAGTACTTTGCAACTCAACGGCAGTGGGTGGCAAATTCCAATCAAATCATCAATTTTAAATAAACGTGGTTTATAGATACATATATCTACCATACAAATATATTTAGTTTGGAATTTTCAAAGACACTTTTCCTTCTAAATATCTAATAGTTTATTGCTAATAGTAAAATTAGAAAAAAAAATCTTACCACTTCTGTATAGTTAGAATCCGGGCACTCGTCATCCATTACATCGCCTTCACTACCCGCCGAAATGGCAGTGTGATTGACCATGGCTACAATAGCCACCGACATGTTGGTACGCATCACATATGCATTTGCCATACCCAAAAAGAGCATAAACGTTACAAAGTAACGGGTTTGGAAGAGACCTAAAATTAAACAGAAATAAAAAATAAATTTTAATATTATCCACTTGAAACTTGTAAAAGAAATTTAAGTATTAATGCAATCCAGATTTTGAAACATTCAAATTTCACTGTTTACTTTCATAGTGACTCAATTTTAACATTTTCTTTTTCAATAAATTTTGGTTTGTGTTGCCAATCAATTATTAAAATAATGCATTAAAATATTTTTAATGTTTGAACTAAGTATTTAGTAGTTACTAATGTGCTAAATAAGTAGCAAGTTATTTAAATTCATAAATATTGATTAGTATTTATATATTTAATTAGTTTCGAGTTGCCAACGAAGCTTCTGTATGCAAACATGTTTCTAATTGTTTTTTAATATTTTGAATATATTTAAGGGTTCTATCAGATTATTTAAATTAAACGATTCTTGTCTAAAATCTGCTTTTCAGCAAATCTGAGTTGCCAACCCTTTTTAGAAATTCATAGAAATTTTAATAAACGTAAAATACAAATTTTGTTTCTTAAATAAAGCCAGCAACCTTCATCAATTTCGTGATTTGTTCATTCATCTTAGTATTCATTTCGCATTGCCAATGCCTCAGAATTGAAAAATGTGTCAAAATATTTGAAATACGTATATGTATCAAAATGTTCCTAATGCCTTTGTACATTTTTAAAATTTTTATCGGTTTATTTATCCGTAAAGCAAACGATGCTGGGCTTATTATTAATCTTTTATTAAATACGAGTTGCCAACCTTTTGTGGAAATTCATTAAAATTTGAATATTGTACATAAAATAAAAATTTTGATTCTTAAATAAAGTCAGCTACTTTGAATTTCTCTTTTTGTTCACTTATCTAAGTTTTCATTTCGCATTGCCAATGCATTGTAATTTAAACAAATGTGTCAAAATTTTGAAATGCCTATAAGTAGCCAGCTACTTTATGAATTTTTTAAATAATCGTATTTGTCATTTAAACATTTATCTATCAATTTTTATTAAACAAAAATCAGTAACATGGCGCACAAAAAAAAACGGTGGTCGTGTTGCCGTGTCGTCAGAATGACAGTTTTATAAGAACACTTGTATTTTGGAGAGGTGGTGGTCGGTAGTTTGCTGTGTTGAATGTGTTTAATGCTTTATTCTAAAATTTGAATTACCAACAACAAATTGAGTTGTGCCAACACCAGCCGAATTGGAAATTTAAAATTTTATTTATATTGTTGCTGAAAAGTATTCGCTTTTCTCACATATTTGTTTTAATTTTACTACAATTATATTCATGTTAAAAGCATGTTAACAAATTTTGCATGTGCTAACAAAGTGTTAAACTAAGAAGAATGAAAAGCAAAAAAGTAATAAAAGAATAGAAAATATTCCGGATAAAACTCATGACTTCACGTGCAGTCAACAATATGACTTGCTCATTCTTTTGATTGCCTCATTAAATGTTGTAGGTGTTTTCGGATTTTTTTTTTATTATAAAAGAACAAATATATATTTTAACTTATCTTAATATTATGATTAATTAGTGGTCATAAAATAATAAAAATTTTATGCTGGAATACTCGACATACTACTGGGAAGGTTATTCATACACCGGCATATATTAAAAATAATTTATAGCTTCTCATAATTTTTTTACCGAACATAAAACTCAAACTCGTATTTTTATGTAAGACGTGCTGAAAGTTTTGCGATTCAACTTAAAAAGATGTAAACATACGTCGCAATTGTTTAATTTGTATTGTTGACTAAAATTCTAATGTATTATTTAGTTCTTTTTTCAACTGAGATAATTATTTTTAATTATTTGTTTTTCAACAAAGAATTATGATTGTTATTGAATGAAGTTTTAAGATTACACAATCTGCCAAAATCTATTATTAACAACTTAAGTTGTTTATTTACAAAGTTTATTTATTTACTTAATATCGTAGATTAAAATTTAAAAAAAAAATATATGGTTAAATTAAAAACATCCTTATTTTTTTAATGAAGTATTTTGAAGAGTCTAACTAACGAGCGCCCTTATTCATAAACGATTGATAAAATTAAAGTATTCAATAAAACCGATTTTGACATGGAAATTTCGTTTAATACGTCAACATTAAATTTAACAATATATATGACCGTAAATCATTAAACACATCCGACACAGCGAGCTACAAGAACACTGACCACAAATATAGCCAGCTACTTTATAGCCGAAAATATCAGCTACATAATTATTTTAAACTTTATTGTGTGTATTCAAAACAAAAATTAATTTGTATTTGATATCCATACTAAGAAAATTTTATAAGGAAAATTTGAATTAAACTACAAATTATATTTATTAAAATTTTTTTTTGGAATAAGCTTTAAAATTTACTGATAAATAAATGTACGATTTTTTCGGGTGGTATATGCTATTGAAATTTCATAATTTCGTATCCAAAACATGAACGCAATTATTGTATAAACAAAATCTTTAGTTTTTGACACCTTAAGGTCTTAAATTATGAAATTCCATTGAGATATACGCCCCCAAAAAATCTCACTTGTATTATCAGTAAGTTATCAAAATTTTAAAATTAAAATCAGTAGCCTGTGTTGTTGCTAGAAAAATGGAATTAGATTTAAGTTGTCGGTAGTTGCAACGGTGGTCGTGTTGGCGTGTAGTTACGCCTTCGCCAATGAGATAGCTACCATGGGATTTATTTTATTTCTGATTTCTGGTAGTTTGCTGTTTCTGAATATGTTTAATGTTTCAGTAGACGACACCTATAACAGTTATCTTGTTGCCGTGTAGCTACGCCCTCGTTAAAGTGACATTTATAATAAGAACTCGTGTATTTTATATTTAACGGGTATCGGTAGCTGTTTCGAATATGTTTAAGGCTTGCTGACGACATCTATAACAGTGGTCTTGTTTCCGTGTAGTTACGCCCCGTCAAAGTGGCACAAAGTAGCAAAAGAACGCGCGTATTTTATATTTAATGGATGGTAGTCGAGAGTTGAAGTCTGCTTCAATGCTCGCTGCTTTGGTGGCAACGAAGGCGAATCAAATTTGGATATTTTGAACGAAGCCGTTGAAGTCTTTTCAAAAACAGAGTCCTTTCGATTCTACTCTGACTGTTCATGGAGCGAACTACCACGAGTCGGTAGTTTGTTGTGTCGTATATGTTTAATGCTTAACTTTTCAATTTTTGTTACCAACAAAATATACATATATTATTAATTTTAATGAAAAGTTGCCGGTGGTTTTGCTCATGTTTTGAAAAAAAGACGTAATTCGTTTAAAATAATATAAAGCGCCAGTTATTCTTTCAACTTAAATTAATTAGCGTTACATTAGCCTTTCAAGTTGTGTTTTATGTGTGAAATCCCTTTCAATCTAACCACAAATTTTAACACACTTGGGTTAGCCCCAATTGCCAAATAGATAAGATTTTTTGTTTTATATTTCATTATGATAACGTCACTTACATAAGGGAAATATATAAAAATTTCAATGTCGCATTATTTTAGTACAAACAATTAGTTAATGTTGAATTAAACATTGTGCTGAAAATTTAATGAAATACTAAGTAAACAAAATTAAAGTGATAAAAATTAATATTTGTGTATGAATGTACACAAGCATTAAGTTGATGTTGTCAATCTGTTTTAAAATTTTCTTAAAAGTAAAATTATAAACAACATATTTGTGCATCAAAAGGCTTTCAAAGAAAATAAATAATTTTCTAAATATGAATGAAAAATTTTTTTATTTCAAGCGCTTGGAAATAAATTTGCACATTTGATGATACAATACAATAATTTGTTGATTTATTAAATTTCTATCTCGCCTTGAAACTGAAATAATTGTTATGACAAGGAGTGAATCTAGTTTTTTTGTTTTATTCAAATTTCTTTATGACATTGCAAAAAAAAAAAAAAAATAAAATTTGATCAATTTGTGCAGTTTGATGAAGAAATTTCTACAAAATTACAAAGCTGTTGTTACGTTTGAAAATTATTTGTTTACTTTTCCAAAGCAGTGAAAATTGTTTTGTTTATCAATTTAAATCATTAGTTTTAATTTACATATTTATTGATATCGAAATGTAGCAATATTTAGCCTACAAATTTATTTAAAATGTAAAAAAAAATATTGCACGCGTTTGAAAATAGTAATCAAGGAGTGACAAAGAGATTTGTCACACACCCTAAAATAAGAGATTTACATGCTAGCGCACGTGACATTTTTACATACACATAAAAGTAAATTAGTTAAAAAAAATAAGGCATCACAAAATGTTTTTTTTTTAATTAAAAAAAAAACTTGGCTCAAAATATTGTTCTCCTGAAAAAAAATATATAGGTATTTACATTGTACATGCCAACGCACGTGACATTTATATACTTACATATAAAAAAATTAAATAGCCCTTGCAAAAATATCCTAAATTGAAAAAAAGGTTCTATATTGAACAATTAAAAAACAATATGGCTAAAAAAATTGTGCTTCAAAATATAGCACGTGACATAAATTGATAGTGATTATGAGACAACTGCAAAAAATTGAGGAAATAATCCACAATTGTAGAAGTTTGTTTGCTCTTAATTTCAGACAAATAACTGCCACCTCCTTTATTTTGAATTTATTCTTTCCATAAACACATTTGGGCCTATTCATAAAAATTTAAACGAATTTGAAATGTGTTTTTTTTTAAGTCAGATATTTCATATATTTTTATTAATTTGTTCAAATAATTGAAAAATTTAATATTATCAAATATTTCATATTAAGAGATTTTACTAAAATTGATTTCAACTACATTTTTTTAATGAATATATTCCATTATTAATAATAGAAAAACGTTATTTTTCAGACAATTTGATATTCTAAGAAACTTGCTTTCATTAACCTATAGACAGATTCGAGTTCAGACGAATATCGCTTAATTAACTTTTTATTAATGCTGATCCAGAATACTATATATATTTTGATAAGCTGGGGACAGCCATGCACACAAATTCGGTACAATATTCTAAACAGATACATAGTTATCATTTACTTTTAAGCCTTAATTAATTGATAAACATAATTAAAATCAATAGATGTATGAGTGGCAGAGGTATTGTTAAAATAACTAAAGTTATTGAAAATAAATATGCCAGAGGGATATTAATTCACTTTGTTTCTGTACTAACAAAATTGTCAATTGCGAACATGCACTTTTAATATCAAATATATTTAATTAAACTTTGTTTATTTGTCGCTTAATGCAAATTGATATTAAAACTTCTCATTTAATTTACTTTCCTCTACGTCAACTATCCAATCAGTTTATTTATAATAATTTAAATTATATGTAGCAGCAAAACTGACTGATTGTTTATCATATTTGTATTTAATTAATTAAAAACATTATATATTTCCTTTAACAACTGCTGACGTTTATTTATATAAAATTTAAATTAGATAATCGAAGCTATTTGCTATTATTGATTACACATTTTGCTTTTATTAGTCACATGAAAGTGTCTGCATTGATAATCTCTGTTACACTCAGTTTAAGTCCATAGAGTGTATTATCATCATCAGTAGGACAGAAGAAGTTTTCAAATACATATGTTCATACAGTCACTTCTTATTCTATTATTTAACATAGGAACAATCAAAATACCATATAAATTGCTTTAAAAACTAAGTATTTTTAAGTTCGAATTTTCAAAACGCATTTAGGCATTTTTGTTTTGAATAATAATTTCAGCAAAAATTCATAAAAGCAAAACAATTTCAATATTCAAAAAAAAATTTAATTTCGAAAATATATTTTTATGCTTAAAAATAAGTTTACAACTTTATGAATTGTACAATCTTGCCTTATGCGTATAAAACGAATTTTCGAATGCATATGCACATAGCTATACATACATATTTTAAACATATTTGCTTAAAAGTCGATTTTTTATTGCTGCATGAGCTACTAACTAAAGTATATTTTATGATTTCGTAGTTAATGTCGAATTTTCGAACTCGCTTATTTTGGGTAAATATTGAACAGTTTGTTATTTAAATAAAATTGTAAATTCGAAAATTCGAAGTTAATTTCGAATTTTCGAACTTATTTGTTTTAATTGCTATGGAGCTAATAATGATTTTAAACCATTTTAATTGTATCCCAGCTTTGCACACAAGAATTTTTATTTGGAAAGGTCAAAATTTTAATATGTTTACTGTATGTATAAAAAATAAAAGATTTGATTTGAAATTTTTTTATTTCACTAAAATTTTATGCACATGTGTAGATAGTTTTGTGATCCAAATCAACTTTTAGCAAAGAAATAATATTTTATTTCTTTGTTGGTTGGTAATTTTGTTTTTTTGCTCGATTTGGCAAAAGTTTGTCTTTTCAAACGTTTCATTTCAAAATGAGCTCATTTAAAATTCAATTTTACAAAAAATAAAACGGACCGAAATACACTTTACACATTATGTATTTGTTTTTGAGTAAATATGTACATATGTGAGTAAATATGTGTATACACCATACATACATATATACTAACATAAATATATGAGTGTATAATGTGTGTGAGTTTTGTGTTGGCGTGTATTGCACAATAAAATTAAGAAAAAACGCACGAAATATCTAAATTTGTAGCTCTTCAAACAACAATTATTTAAAATAATTTAATTTTAATCACCTCTGGACGAGATTCTCTCGAATATCTCATTAAAACCATTTTGATCCCAAACAAGGACATGTCCGTTACGTTCACGATTGACTTGTTGTTGTTGACGTGCGGCAGGCATTTTTGCAGATTTTAAACAATTTAAATAATTTATGAGGAATAAAACTTAAATACAATGTATTTAAGATTGTAAAATTTTGGTTAAAAATTTTTTAGCACGTTTTCTGTTTAAGAAATCGACTTTATTTTGTTTTCAATAATTAAGTTTTAAAAGTATTAAATACACTTTTACGCACGCGTTTAAAACCATTTCATGTTCTACTGTAATTTCTTAAATATTTTAACATTGTTTAGTAAGCAAAATAAAGTTTTCAAAATGCTTTAGTCTGTAGAGATTATTTTTCTTTTTTGTTAAGCTTTACAAAAAATTTCTTTGTTTCGTTCTTTATCTCAGCAGCAACCACGTTCGCCGCAAATGATTTTATTTAAACTGATTTCAATATTTCTGAAAGTATTTCTAAAATGCTTGAGTTTACAAAACGAAATGTGCTTTTTTCTGCTTCTAAATTTTATGTTTTTATATTTTATTTTACTTTTGCTTATTTATTTATGTATTTGTTTTGTTGTTTTCGGTTTTGTGTTTTGTTGTGGTGTTTCTTTTGCCATGGCTGTTTCTCGTTGTTTCCTCTCACTCCTTTGGCGTTTCAATTTTTTCCACTTTATTGTAATTAAGCAAATATTATGGAAATACATTTTACTTGTTGTTTTATAAATTTTGCTTAATTGGTGATTTTTGAAAATTATAAATATGTACATATTTTCAAAAATTTAAGAATAATTTATAGTAATTTTTTTTTGGTAAATAATAATAAACTGTTTCTCTTGTTTTCTACTATTTATGCAAGCGTTCTATAGGCCAACTGACACTTGTCGGTTGGTTACGCTTAACTTTTAATCGTCTCGCCCATTTAGTAGTTGTTGCTGTTTCAGTAGTTTTTGTATTAAATTGAGAGGAGTAGTAATGTGAGCAAAATGAGTTTGTCTGTGCTTGCTATTCAGCGTGTGTTTGAGTGTAGTGTACCCATGTACATACATAAGTAATGTTATATGAGGGGCTTCTCAAGGGCCCGGTTTTACCGCTTTGATTCCATTTTATTTATTTAGTTTGTTTTTTCTTTTCGCTTTTTTTGCAAAAGCTCTTTGTGTGTTTTAGTATTTTATTGCTTACGGCAGAAATGTAAAGAGAAGACAATTAATTACATACTTACATATGGATGTACATATGTCTGTATGTATGTACGTATTTATTAAAATTTTACATATTTTTCATTTACTCTCAATTTCAAATAAATTAAATTTGTTTGTGTAACTCATCAGTAAAAAAGACAAAAATGTTTACTTGTAAAAATGGCATGGCTACAAATGATTAATTAAATTTTAAGGCCTGCTTGAACACTTAATTTAAGATAAAATATTTGTTCAATTCAGAAACTCATTGTTAAAAAAAAATCACAAATTTGTTATCCCATTGTTTTCTTGTGTTTCTAATGATGAAATTTTCATTAATTAGTTAACTATGTATGTATTAGTCCATATGTCAGCAGTTATGTATGCATGTACTAATTGTTGTAAAATTGAGCCTAAATGTCAAAACTGCAAAATGTTTCTAACATTAATTAATCCCGCACTTAATGTGAAATTGCAATAATTTTATTAATTTAAATAATATAATTTATTTAATAACCAATTTCCTTAAATCAAGGATTTATTTTGGTAATGAATTAATTTATTGATTCAATGAAACCCAACGTTGATTATAAGTAAATGAAACACGCATAAATTA